>JAUPMG010071148.1:0-13166 GCA_031762675.1 Pachysandra terminalis
ACAGAAATATTGGAAGTTCAAAATATGAAGAGTAATTTTGGCATAAAGCACAATTTCATTGAACCGTGCAAATTGGGTTATGTCTTTTTTTCTTTGTCGTCTGTCACTCGTGACTTCGACAAAGAGGGGCAGCTGTAGACATCCCAATTTGCACTGATGTGCAGTTTTCTTGTTTTTGCAACTCCTTGAAGGCTTGACTTGAGAATCAGCAACTCCAAATTAGCATCTGAATCTAATCTCTACCATGTACTCAAATTTCTTAGAAATTCCTGAAAATCCCAAAGATTCTTGAAAATGACCAAAATGCCCCTGATAGACCCCACCTGATCTATTTCAGTCATAAATCCATTTTCAACTTCAAAGTCGAATTCCTTAGCCAAAATGCTCTCCAACGAATATAATCTTGGGCTAATTCGAAGTTCGTCAGAAAAATGACAATTTTGCCCATAATCCGATCTTTCGTGCCAAACAGTCAAATCTAAGAGTCAAAATATTCTTCCGACATCAAATTTGGATCCCTAATCGAAATACTTTCGAAATAACTATAATTTTATAATTTTGGAGTCGGGTGCTCCCCCCTCCCCTTTCTTTCCTTCTTCTTCTTTCTCCCTTCTTTTTCTTTCCTTTCTTCTCTTCTCTCCCCCTCCCCTTTCTTTTCTTTCTCTTCTCTTTCCTTCTTCTTCTTCTTTCTTTTTCCTTCCTCTCCTTCCTTCCCTCCCCCTCCTCTCTCTTTCCTTTTTTCTTCTCTCTCCTTCTTCCTCTTTTTTCTTTTTCCTTCCTTCCCCTTCCTCCTCTCTCTCCCCTCCTCTTCTATATAAAGGGAACACAAGGACCAAAAAAAAAAGAAGAAAAAAAGGACGATCTCCCCTGCTGCTGCTCTTGCCTGCACCACCCCCTGCCCTGCGCGCTCCCTGCTTGCTTGCCGCACCCCAGTCCACCACGCCCTGCTGCGCCCCAGTCCACCACGCCCTACTGCGCCCCAGTCCACCACGCCCTACTGCTCTCCCCCGCCCACCAGCCACACAGCCCCCTACCCTTGCTGCTACACGCCCTGCTGCCTGCACCACCACCTGCCTGCCTCACCCCTACCCTTGCTGCTGCACGCCCCTGCGGCCCATTATGCCTGCACCACCACCTGCCGGCCTCACCCCCTACCCTTGCTGCTACAACACGCCCCTGCTGCCCTGCAAATCAGCCACCACCACCACCTACAAAAACCTCCAAAAGGCCCCCTGTTTTCATCCTCACTCTCTCTCTTCCTTTTTTCATCCCTCTTTCTCTCTCTCCATCACTGCTGCTGCAGCGATAACAGCAGCAGCACCCTTCTCTCAACTTCATCCTCTCTCTCTCTCCATTGCAACACCCCTTCCTCTCATTCTTCCTCACGTTCATCCCCTGTTTCTATTTCTTCTTTCTTCTTCTTGTACAAAGAACAGAAAACCCAAACAGTTAACCGGACTGAACCAAACCCGACCAATCAAACTAAACCGAACCCTGAATCAAACCGACCCAAAAAACCAAAACAGTGAACCGAACCAACCCAAAACAGTGAATCAACTAAAGCTATGAACCCAAAACAGTGAACCGAACCTACCCAAAAACTAAAACCGGACCGGACCAAGTCAAAAACCCAAAAAAAAAAACACATTAAAACTCAAGGGCCTGTTTGCCTATGAGCTCGAAGAAAAGAAATTGTTGTTGTTATAATCTCAAACCGGGTACGTCGAGGAGCTCAAAGCGGAGGATAGCACACCGGGGTTTCGCATTACTACAGGTATTTTTTTTTTTTTATTTATTTATTTACCATGAAAATTATGAAATGAAAAGCATGTTATGTATGATTTTTGTAATGAATTTAATTGATTTATGTTTGTGGTGATTTTTAATCTTTTGTACATATTTTTATTCCTTTTAATCATGTGCTAGATTTTAATTTATTTTATAATTTTTTTTATTGGCCAAATAAACATTGAACTGGGTAACCGGTTAAATCGGGTAACCGATTAAACCGGGAGGTTGTCGGTGCCTAACACCTTCCCACACCTCAAAGAAACCCCCTTACCCGAATTTCTGGTTAGACCGACCTATTGCATATTTTGGTTTAATTTTGAATTTACCCATGGGTGACCATTAACACCCGAATCTCATGAATGGTGGCGACTCCATATTTACCCGATCGACCTATGGTCCTACCCGACCGTGGGGTGATCACATTGCTATATATGCACAGCAGATTATGGTATGGTATATAGCAGATCCTACTGGGTTAAGTATGATTATGTCATGTTCTGTGTTGATTGGTTGACTTGGTGGGCATGGTGTTGTCTGAGGTGCTGATTATGGGAAAATCTGGGGATTCTACTGTATATGTCTATGTTTTGCTGATTCTGGGTGAGGTATAAACAGTAGTTACTGGGAATGCCCTTAGGATATTACTTTCTTGAGGCTGTTAGTAAGTTGAATATGGATTTCTAGGATTGGTATGTGAAGCTGGTCCTTCATTCTAGCATAATGAGTTACTGGTCATTGGATACAGATTGATCTGGGTACTAAGGATCTATTTGTTGATAAACTGGTTATTGTTTTCATGCGATGGTGAGTTTATTGGGTGAGTAGGGAGGTGGCTGAGGAGCTGAAGAATGGGTTACTGATTCTGTGAATATGGTTAGGGTTGTCAATTGTAATTTTGTCTATGGCCAGTTTGCTGAGGTACTGGAGAGTGTGTTCAGATTAGTCTGAAAGTGTTGCTGGAGGAGCTGAACATGTGATTAACTGAGTGTCCTATTGTTTTATGTCTATGCACAGCAGATTCTGGTGCAACATAAATAGCAATTATACTGGGTTAAGTGTGGTGTGCCCTATATCCTGGGGATGTGTACTGAGAATCTGGTTTAAGGCCTAGGTTGATGTGTTACTAAAGAGTATGCAAATGTGGTTCAGGGACAGTAAGGATTTCTGATGTGGTTTGGGCATGGTGGTGCCTGGGTGCTGAACTTGTGAAAAACAGAGGATTTTACTGTTTCTGTTTCTGCACAGCACATTCTGGTGTTTTATAAACTAATGGGGAGTGCCCTTGGAATGCTAATTTCCATGTGTGTTTATAAGATGAGTATGGGTTCGGAGGATTGATATGGGTTGCTAATCTTATGATTCTAGTTTACTGAGAAACTGGAATTTGTACACAGATTGATTTGAAAACTATGTAAATGAGCTACAGGGATACTAATGATACTATTTTGCTGAAAACTGGGTATTGTTTGTTTCATGAAATAGTAGGCATGTTGGGTGAGTAGGGAGTTGGCTGAATGGGGCCCAAATGCCCCTGTTTGTGCTTAGAAGATCCTGAAGTGTTTTCAATTTTCTATTTGTTCTTTTTTACTTTGATTATGGTAGTCTTTTTATCATGCTCAAATTTACTCTGTGTTTGGGATATTTTTGCTCTGGTGCACTAATATAATCCTCAATGCCATGTGAATTTTGGAATTTGTCTTGTACTCCAAGGCCAAATTATCTGGTGTTGGAAAAATAGGTTGTCAGGTTTTAAAGATAAGTGAATATTTTCTTGCTTGGTTCTTGAATGGTGCATTGTCAATTTATAATGTGGATGATGCAGCCCCGCCTTAGATAAAAGTTAAAGTTGGGCTTGCTAGAATGTAACATTAACATTCTTTTATATCAGTTTTCTTCTTTCATATGCTTGTAAGTTGAAACGGAGTCCATGACCAAACATGTTATTGAGTCTTGTGAGCTCTACAACTCGACCAGTAAGGTGCGAGAGGCTGCCTAAAAGATTGATACTAGGTCACCCAAAGGTGTAGTCATAGTCATCCCATTTATTTCATGACTCTCCTAGACATAGACGATGCAACTTATTCATGTTACGCAAGCATCATTATTGGATCTTATTTATGTAATTGATCTTTTTTCTTCTTGCATATTAATGTTCTTGTTTAACGCCAAAGATTTTGATATTTGATAAGAAACCATATCAGGTAATTATCTTACTTACGTTGCTAACTTTTTTGAACGTCATTCTGTGATACTGCCATCGTACTTAAAGAATCACTCTTTTGTTAAACTATTAAATCTTTGAAACTGACAAATGTTTCTTTTTATTGTGTTGGATGATGGAAGAGATGATCAAGATGGAGAGGGATTTAGGGGAGGAGATCGTAGTTAGATTTTTCGGATTTTAATTGTTTTTTTTTTCTTTCATGTGTAGACACTTATGTTATAATTTCAAATATCTTGATGTTATTTAATAGATGTTGACACTTTATTAATTAATAAGTTTAAACTCTTTATATATATATATTGCCAACAGACACAATTCGACGCCTATTACCGTCGCTAATGTTTTGGCGACCAAATGTTCCCAATGGATCATAAATCCGTCGAGAATGTATTAGCGGCGGATAATGTGGTATTGCTGGCGGATTTTGTCCCCCACCAAAAATGACTTTTTTTGTAGTGGCTAGTCCTCCATAGATTTAAAACTCAAATTAATGTTATTTTAAGGTTTTGTTTCAGTGGCTTTTTTCTGATTCGGATCCTCCCTGGAATTTTGTCTTATGGTGGATCAGAATTTGTCTGTTGCTGGATTTGATGCATTTTTCGGCTAGGCATATTTTTAGAGAGGTCAATTCATCTGAAGATGTGATGGCTAAGTAGGGTTCGTCTCTTCGGGAATTCCATCACTTGCATCTTAGTTCTCTTCCTTAGGAGGTTTGTGCCATCATCAGGTTGGAAATGGCGAGTCTCCCTTATGTTAGGAGATACCTTTCTTTTTATGGTTTATAGTATTGTTTTAGAACGCATCTGTTATGGGATGGCTCTCTGTTTTGATTTGTGGCTAGGTGTTGAGCTGGCCCCGCTACTATTATATTTCCTTTTTTTTATCATTAATAAAATTCTCTCATGCCGCCAAGGTTAAAAAAAAAAAAAGTATATAGCCTTCAAATTAATGAACTCATAAATCGATAGCTGAAGAAAATGGAAAACAATTCAAAAATATCATGGCATTTGGCAAGGAAATATCAAATTCGGCATTTATGACATCCAGCACTTTTTGTCAATGTAATACAAAACTTGAAGGAGTATATGTGACATATCAAAAAACATAGATGGTGTGTTTGCAGTTCACAAAAATGTGAAGAAGCATAAATGTAATTATTATATAATCGTAATAAAAAAAAAAAACTACTATAAAAATCGGTCGACTATTTTGTCATTTTAAAGCTCCTTGAAGACAATGGAGATCGAAAGAGGTTTTCCCATTTTAGTATATTAGTTGTGCCCCCCACGGGCTACGTACGTGGGGTGCCTCTATCTATTAAAACTGATAAGACATTATCTTCTTTTCATTATTAAATTGATATATCATATCAATACACAATTGAAAGGAAATTATAAAAAAAAAATAGAAATGTAGTGTTATTATTTAACTCCATCCAATTTCATGACATGATCAATAGAAGAAGCTGATGATAACACACTTTTTGAGTTTTTTAACCTCATATATTGGTTATAGCTTTGATCAAATTAATTATAACTCAATCTCTATCAATGTTCCAAATCCTTCTAAGTATACAAGCACTGTAACTTATATGCTTGAGTCACCATTACTAAAATTCTAGATCTCTGAGTGAGAAATTTTATCGCCTCCTTGCAGAAAAAAAAAAAAGTGTAAATGGCTAAACAAATAGCAGAGCAACGGCCACAACTTTATCCATTAATTTCATGTGGAATGCAGCTTTACTAAGTAGGTTCTCTCTCTAAAAGTCTTGGTTCCACTGCACCTCAAGTTAGTATATATTCATCAGTCTTTACCAAGTAGGTTCTCCCTCTAATTTTATGTGGAATGTAGGCATATAATATATATTCAACAATCTTTATTTCCCTAAGACCAATCCCTAAATTTCACAATTCAACAAATTAACAAATATTGTAGCAGCTCCAAGCCTGTGAAAAGGGAGTTGAAACCATCTACACCTCAAAAAAAGAAATTGGCGTGAAAGCCATCAGCGGCCAAAATCGAGAGATAGAAACATCTAAAGATCAATTCAAATTAATAGGATCTATTAAACATATAAATTAATCTAGCTTGATTATATCTTCTAATAAATGATAAAAAAAAAAAATTGTAGTTGTTGAAGCTCTAGAAATAATGATTTAAAACTACAAATCAACTCCCTCGATCACCTATTTTCAGAAGCAGAACTGGAATTGAACGTTGTATATTTATCATCACTGACAATTTATAAAATTAATTCAAAATAAAATAAAAATACCAACTACCAAGTAATCTTACTTTTGTGAAGCAATAAAAGACTAAATTTTTGGATGAAGGGGTTAGCTCATATCAAGAAATCCAACCACTATTTTCCTTTTTGCGTCATCGATTTCTCTCTGAAGAGCGGATAATATTTATTCATTGCCAACTTATGTGAAACCGAGGTGATCCGAAAAGAAAAAGGGAAAACCTAAACTTAACTAAACAAACATTTCCTCATGAGCAATTCAATTTCCATCTCCATGACTACGCTTATAATTGTAGTTTTCCGATCACACACAAAGGTGAGGCAAAAATCACAAAAAATTATTGAAAAATAAACGAATATAACAAGGAATATAAATGTGGCTGTTATCTTTAGACAGATCAACTATTCGAAATATCAAAGTCCAATTGCAGTGCCGAACGGCGAACTTTAGCACGAGCAATTGGGCTTTCGGAGAAGAAGATCGGAGGAAAAGAAACAGAACATTTATTTTATTTTTTGTTTATTTTCAAAAACTAACATTTGTTAATCTTACACGTGCGGAAGAAATTTGTCGATTGTCTTTGTTAATCTTACGCGTGCGGAAAAAAGAGCCATGCGTCTTTTTTATACATGTGTAAATCTTCTTTTTATCCGTATGCCATTGTGATGTGTGTTACTATTTTGAAATAAAAAGTTTTTTAGGGGCAAAATAGGAATAAAAAAATTGTTACGTGTGTTACTATTTTGAAAGAAAAAGTTTTTTAAAGGCAAAACGGGAATAAAAAATGTTTAAGGGGTAAAATGGAAATAAAAAGTTGAGTTTTTATCGTAAACGGATGATGAAAAAGGGGAGTACCAAGAGAGGTGGTTCTCCTCTTTTTATTATAAGGGATGGTCTCTGCAATGTAGTACAAAACTTTAAAAGGTCTAAGTGGAATATTATAAATATAAAGATATATATATAATTTATAAAAATATGAGGTATACCAAAATTCAAGGAACGGGATCCTCTCAAATTACAATCACCTATTAGTTGATTTGAAACCAATCAGAATACAACACATGGGATAAAATGTCACATCATTATTAATAATGAAATGATTTTGTCCTCGATTTTTGTGTTTGAAAATTTTAAATATATTTTAATTGAATCTTTATCCTATGTGTCATATTCTGATTGGTTTCAAATCATCTAACAGGTGATTGTTACTTGATAGGATCCGGATCCAAATTCAAAATGTATAAGTGGTATATCGTAAAATATAGGGTTATGTTTGCAATTGATAAAATATAAGTTATACAAAACTTCAAAAAATAAATATAACAAAATACGGAGGTATATCTAAAATTAATAAAAATATGAGCGATGCAATAAGTTATTAACCGTAAAAAAGAGTAAAAAAGGAATATAAGAGTAAGGATATATTTATAATTAATAAAAAAATAAACAATGTAAATATAGTTAACCATAAATAAAAAAGAAAAAAAAACACGAAAAGGAGAGATACCAAGAGAGGTGGTTCTCCCTTTTTATGGTTATATAAGTATGTTATGTCGAAATGTTAAAAGAATGATTAATTCCACTTACACCCCCTAGCACTTTGGCAACTTTAGACATTCTATATGTTTATCCAATCGCATTAGGACTTATCATTAATAAAAAGGTGGTTTTTGTAATATAATATAAAATTTCAAGAGGTATAAGTAAAATATTAGAAAATACAACAGGTGTGTTTGCAATTTACAAAATCATTATATAATTGTGAAAAGAAGAAAGAAGACTACTTTGATTCAAATCTGTAGGCTATTTTGTCTTTTTCAAGGACTTCGAAGAGAAGCGAGAACCAAAATAGTGGTTTTTATTTTTTTATAGGTTATATAGGAATGTTAAAAAGAATGATTAATTCTACTTCCTCTCTTGGTGGTAAAAAACTAACTCCCCCTTGATTCTCGGTCGGTTTGTGAATGATATCACTTTCGATCGTGTGGTCGAAGTGGGTGCGGGTGTACCAGAACTTTTACAAGTTCACCTAAAAGACAGGTAATAAATTAAATCGAACAGGTTGGTCAATTGTAACTAGAATCGGTCTTTTCATGACTGATTGTTGATCAAGCTATTGAAGGGTTGCCAATTTTGAAGGGTCAGTTGCTAAGCCAGAAACACTGATTTTACACGTCAAACAACACTCCACGGGTGCACTAGAACAGAAAAATAAACACATAGCCCCAAATTGAGCTTTTAAACTGAAAGAAGAACAGATAACTAAATAAAAGGAAAAGTAGAAAGAAGCCGATAAGTCGACAATGGTCGGCTTAATGAACCAATAATTAGACTCATGAACCAACAATGTTATCTCACTGTCGTGGCTTTCAGGCGGGCTTGATGAAGCAATGCCTATCTTACTGCCGTGCCTTTCAGGCAGAGTTAATAGACTACTGGTTGAACCAATGATGGTTACCTCACCGCCATACATTTTGGACGGATATGATAGACTACCGGCCAGATTGTTAGCAGCTTTTCGAGGGGGGCGGTAAAGACTTTTCCAGGACTGAGGTAGAGCCTAACCATAGAGAAAACGAGCACCGTTGTTGCAGCAGAGGCAACGAAGACGATAATTTCAGCCCCGACCACAGAGGTCAGTCGGAAGAGTGGCCCGGACTTAGACTTGCAGTGTTGTGCTGAAGTTTGGTTTCCGTTCCTGCTCTCTAGAGAGTTTTTCCATTCTCGAGATCTTCCTCTTTATAGAATCTGAGGCTAGTTGCCTCTTTAATGACTTCTTGTTTTTTCTCTTCCATCGCATACATGTAGTTATAACCACTACATTGAAGCCTCCATGTGTCATCTTCATGATGTGCCATGTGAGGGTAGTTGTTATAACTACCACCTTTATGTTTTTTCTTTGGAATGTGCTATGCATGGATAGTTTTCATAACTACATTGAAGCTTTCATGTGTGCATGTCATGTGTTACATTCATGATGTGCCACATGGCAAAATTTGGTCCATTGGTGATACTTGTGATAATATGGTCTAAACACTCTCCTAACACTTTTAGTAACTATAGATACACCCTTTATGTTTTTTGATATTTCACTCACACCCCTTGAGGTTTTGTATTATATTGCAAATACCACCCTTCTGTTAACTTTTCGCCATATCACCTGATGAAAAGTGCTTGTGTGAATTGATTGTTCTCATTTATGAATTATGTTACCCTTAAACTTAAGCCATATAAATAAAATGATATTTATACATTGTATAAACATTTCTTTTCTACCTCTTACTAATGTTAGCCTTGCACTCTCCTTATACAAAACCTTTATATGTATATGTAACTGAGTAGCTCTCAACTTACCACCCTCTGTATCATAATAGGCATTATCATGAGAACTTAAAAAAAAAATCTCCAATGCTAACTCAATGGGATTTTAATCATATTTGTATTACTTTATTAGTGCTACTGAGAGAGAAAAAATTACCAAAGGTAAAGGGCAGTTTTGTCTAATAACGATTACTTTTCTCTCACTTAAATTTAAAAGGTAAATTAACTTGCTCTGTTAACACAGTTCACCTGACGTTACTAATAGGGCGTATAAGTGGAATATTAGAAAACATATGGGATGTGTTTGTAGTTGTCAGAAATATAAAGGGGTGTAAGTGAAATTAACACTTCGTTTTAAACATTTACTAAAAGATGGCAAGTTTGTTTGTTAATAAAGGGAAGTAATTTGTCTACGATATTTGGTGCGATGTTTCCTATAGTACCAATTGGATTGCACCACATAAGAACACTAAAATGGGTGACCGACAATTTCTAAAACCCTAAGAGACATATCAACCTCAAATCAGCTTCTAACTTATCCTATTTCCACCTTAACCGGTATCAGCCAACATGGCATCGCATGATTAATACCACCCAAAAAATTGAAGCAAATAGCGTGAACGATTTTCTTTCTAGATAAGCATAAGAGTCAATTCTTACAGAAAAAAGATTAACACACTTTTCGAGGCAACACTTATCATTACATATAGTAGAGAGAATATAGGCACAACAGACATTGAATCGTATAAGTAATCTCATATAAAACCCTTCAATTTGCTCTATTTATTTTCATCTCTTGTGATTTTGTAGGATTTACATAATATATCAGTCGATTTTGTTTGTTTTTTCTTTAGATTCATTGATTTCTCTCTTTTCCTTTTTTGCGTCTTATCATTTTATAGGGTTAAATCACCTGTTGTTATTTTCTAAGGTTTACAAAATATATCAATCAACTGAGAGTTTCTCTTTTTTTTTTTTTTTACTATTTTTATCGGACCGTTGGTAACCACTGTAGAGACATAGTCTCCCACTCTTTTACAAAGTCCTCAATGTTCGTGGTGGCTATCCACAAATGGTCATTTCCAAATGTTCGGATTTTTCATCTATTTATATTAGATTTATCCATAAAACGAAATACAACAACGCTCTCTCTGGTTTTATTGCTCCATGCTTTCATGGTCTACTGCGATTGTCGTTTTACTTTCAAATTGCCTTGATGGGCAAAGGGTGTTTGCAAATTGTGGTAGGTTCATTTGTTGCATGTTAGTGCAGAATGTGCATGTTTGGATAATCGGAAAGTGTGGGTCCCACAAAAATATTTCAATCAAACTCCGTTGACTGCTGAAAAGAGTTTGTTTTCAGATGAAACTGAAAGGAATTTATGGAAAAAGAAAATGAAAATGTGAGGAAAAGAGTGTTCCCATTCTACCCTTCACCACCAAAGCTTCATTTTTCTTGCAATTATACATTGAAGGGTAAACTGAGCATATGAAAAGCTTTTCTCATTCATTCCTATTTCAAGAAATCAAAATTTTCTGTCATAGTCATGCAGTCTCTTGAAAGAACTCAACATATTACTTTCCAAACTTTCTGGTTGACATCCAACCGGAGCCTATGATAGAGAAAAGTCTGTTAAGAAGTTTAGGATTTCTTCTGCTACAACCCCAATTCGCGATACCGCGGGAGCGCAAGAGCGCGCTCTTCGAAAGCGACAAATTATATACAAGCACGAACTCTCGCTCTAGGCGCCAGAGACGTTCCTCTGAATGCGGTGAACTGTGAGATTTAGCTTCAAGCTCAAGTTCTGGTCTTTAATGGAGTCGTTGTACGGGATTCGAGAGAACCATCAGGAGGAAGAAGAGAGATCGTGCGGGCTCAAGCTTGTTCCATGGTTAAGCTGGGACCAATGGAATTTCGTCAGAGAATCTCTCTTCTCTTCCTCTTCAGACTCCGTCGCTGCAGCTCTCAGAAGAGTAAGAAACAGAAACTCCTAGAATAAAGCAGTTTTTAGTAAACCCTAGTTCAGTATATTAGATTTGAAGTTACAAGAACGTTCTTTTGGTTTCAGATGTCGGCCTGGAGAAGTAGGGGATGTCTTCTCATTACAGTCGAAGTCACAGCTTCAATCGTTGAAATTCAACAAAGAGATCCTTTCTTTAGGTTTCTGTAATCAATCACACGCTTTTGGTCTCCCTGAACTTATTTATTTCTTTTTATTTTGGAGATTTCAGGATTGTTATACAATACTTTAGGAGTTAAGGGTGCGTGTGGTCACATAGTTTTTAACGCATTTTTCTTTAAGTTTTTTGAATAAACATGTTAAACCTGAAGGCATTATATCTAGTATCTGTTTTTTTTGGTTGACATATATTGAGGGAAGATGGGTCTCAAACCATCAGGACCCTTGCCCAGTTAAATGAAAAATTTGCATGTAAAAACCTTTGAGGTGGAAGAAAGGGCATAATGACAAACCCAGTATATATATAGTTTTAGCAGTTCCAACATCTTGTTCTTTAGAAATTGGATTCATTCCTCAGATTCATTATGCCAAAGGTTGTAAATAATTCAATACAGAAAGGGAATAATGGCAAACCCAGTATATAGATAATTCCAGCAGTTCTGGCATCTTGTTCTTTATAAATTGGATTTAATGATCAGATTCATTATGCCAAAGGTTGTAAAAAATTCAATACAAAGTTCCTTATTTCCTAATAGGACATTGTTATTGATTAAAAGGGTAATGAGGCATGAGAGAGAAATTATTTTAAATGAAACAACACCCTTGAAGACAAGGGAAACAAACTACAAAAGTCATGATCATATTTGAAAACCACCTTATATAATAGAAATATCCTTATATCAAAGGAACCTAGCAATGCAAACACATGCACACACCGAAAAACAACAATTTTGAATGTGCTCCATGATCTTCCTTTAGTGAACTCAATATTGCACAGACTAGGAAGGTTGATGTTGATACAATGTAAGGAAAAGCTTTCTATATTTTGGAAAATGTTCGCATCTCATTTCCTTGCATTGTGCTATATTTCAGCCAGTGTTTTAAAAGGCATACGAGGCTTACGCCTCGAGGTGCGCCTCGAGGCGTGGTGTTAACAAAACGCCACAAGGCGCAGTGAAATAGCTCAGGAGCTCGTGAGGTGCACGTCTCATGTGGTGAGGCGTTCGTGAGGCGTACGCCTCACGCTATTTGTAGCGCCACACACATGAGGCATGCGCCTCATGTGCGTACAGGAAAAGTGCAGAAAAAAGAAGCAAAACCTACAATTTAATTTTTTAATTATTTAATTGTAGTTAACTTGTTTAAGTTGTCTTTTAGCTTTTTAGTTATTAAGATTTCAGAGATAAACTATCATTGACTTTTGGAGAAGAAAAAGAGAAGTTTAGGGTTCAATGAGCAAACTCAACGACGAAGAAGACTCGATGACTATGCATATGACTTGGTTGATGTGGAGGACTTAGTGTGATATTTTCCGTTGGTGATGATGATGTAATGCATATAGGACTTGCTTTTCTTTTACTTGATGATGAAATGGATTAATGGAATTGGAGTATAAGTACTTTTG
>JAUPMG010071159.1:0-13166 GCA_031762675.1 Pachysandra terminalis
TCACAAGGAACCCACAAATTCGACCCATGGTCCAACCCACCTAACCTGGTCAAGTATCACCTTCACTGGTGCTGTACTTAATTTCAGTCTGTGATTGTAGATCGATCGTCAATGTCGATCGATAGACAATAGGGATCGATTGTCAATGTAGATCGATCGACAATAGAGATCGAGAGACACTATCGATCGAGCGACGATAGAGATCAATCGTTGACGATCGATCGCACTTGTCCAAAAATTTCCGAACCTGTAACATTTTCTTGTAAAATGGTTTCCTCTCGTACCAAGGAAACTTGGCAAACATTCTAAACCATTATAAACCCTACATACATCATTTTGGAACATAAAACTATAATAATCTATCCACAAAACATACCATAGCATACCAAAAATGAAATCACATTCAAGAACACAGTTTCTGCATATTGTTCAGAAAATCAACCTGATTTGAATACAGACATGGTAGAAACTCAGAAAAAAAATGAAACTAAAGGGTTTATCACTTACCTCAAGGCTTGCTAATGATTGTCCTACAGAAATCTCAAAGACACCTCTTCTTCCTTCTCTTCTTCTTCTTTCTCAGAGCTACAGCAACAATGAAATCAACCTCAGCCCTTTTCTCTCATCTTCTCAGATTCAAAACAGCCTCAAGGAGAAGATTTCTCCCCAAAAAAGAATGATCGAGAGTGACAGGGAAGCCTTTCCCTTATTCTTTCAATCCCAAGCACCCCCAAGAAGGCAAGTGTCCATTCTCTCCTTAAGAATAGCTCAACGCACGATTGTGCGTTGAGAGCAAAAATTGAAATTCAAAAATACTCCACTTGCCCCCAAGAAATTATCATAATAACCCCTATGTACCCCATTTGCACATAAATCACCGTTTAACCCCCTAATCTCGTCTTAATGCTAAATTACACCCCTTATCCCACATTAATTTAAATTAAAAAACACATAAAGCAATCAAATAAATAAAATTAAATATATTAATAAAGCATAAATTATTTTAGGGAGTTCAGGTCACTATAGGCGAGACTTTTGCATAGAAAGTTATGACCATTTTAGTTAAGGGGTGTCAACCCAGAAACGCTTCTCCGCGCGCTGAGAAGTGCGCCGAGTCTCAGTTTGGTGTGCCGAGGAGAGTGCCGAGTTGCTGTCCACTGGAATAGTCGCTGATTCTCAGGTCGGTGAGGCCGAGACACCCAGAATTGTCCTTTTTGACTGAAACTTCACATATAAACATATCTTGACCTAATTAGATTGATTATGGCGCTAGTTTTACGGAATTATCATTATTTATAATAGTTAATTCACTGTGGACCCAAGTTTGAGTAAAGGTATCTTAGAATTAGACCTTTCTCTCAGACATGTCCGATGGACCTGACTTTGCATTACAATCTATAATTGACCTATGTGATCAAATATGATGTTGTTATATTAAATTTTGGATACTTCATATAGTTGCATCCTTATTGATGCTGGTCTGTTAAATTTTGAATATTTCATACAGTTGATTCCTTATTGATTTTGATAAGCCATACATATTGATTTCCAAATTTATGGGTGAGTACTTGAATGAGCCTATCCTAGACTCTAACATTATTTCTAGCATGTTTATACCTAAAGCTGGGGCTGCTCATATATATATATGATGCCTAATTAGTTAACTCTCCTGTTTACATATTGTTGTGTGATATTCACAATCACGGTGTTTGGTTTGCATTTCACATTGTACACAAACTTGATTGTTTAGTTAATGTGCACCTCTCACATGCACTGCATTGGCTCTTGACCATGGATTTGGTCTGAGTAATACCCTGTTTCCCGAGTCCATATTTATGAGACTCCAGATTATTGAAAGACCGTTATGATTTGATAATCATATTAAGTGAGGAGACAGACATGATTAAGTTGAGGAAGTAATTACCCCAATATACTTAATCTTGTCTTCTGGCATGTTTCTAGTGAAATATTGTGATTATTATTATGGGTTGAGGGACTGTACATCCCAACAAACCAAGAGATTTGTGAAAATATGATATGGTATGAGTGAGCTCTGATAGTAGATCAGTATTGTGTGGTTCTCTGATGATGTTCTTGGTGATGCCTTGGGATTCGTCCCTATGATCGAAAATAAGGTGAGGTGCATGTGTCCTCTAGGTTGAAACCCCTAGAAACTATGTTGCGCATATAGAATAATCGACTATTTCTGCCATATATTGGGGGATAGTTCTGTGTTGAGCATCCTTGGGTAGCACGATTGAGATCATACGAGAAACCAACATTTAATGATTTCTAGACAGAATTGATCTCTTCTTTGGGTATGACCCTATATAAGGAGGGATGGTCTGTTATGACATCTTGCCCAAAGATGGATTGGTCTATGTGGAATCCACACAGACTCCATTGCATATTAGAATGTTTGTTTAGATGACATTTGGTGATTTTGTATGATAGGTGCACAGCATGCATAAATTAAGACTCGACCTCATGCATCCTTGACTTATATCTTTTTGTTCACAGATTTACTGTTATTGTATAACATCCTAAATTCATGATTATTTCATTCATATGTTTACTGTGATTGGATATCATTGAAGGGTGGCTTTGGCCCTACTTCAATTGTAGATTATATTGGACTTGATTACTTACTGGCTATGTGTAGCTCATGCTTTTAAGCAACCACATTTTAGGTTCTTTTAAACGATGTTAACTTGGAAGATAAAGATCATGACGGAGCCTAGAAGAAGATGAAGAAGATATTCATTTTTGCTTGATGTAATGTAATAGATTAGTAGTTTTCTTATTTAAATTACCTATTGTATAAATGTTTTATCGGGACTTTAACTTAACATGGGACTTGTATTTTATTGACTTTTTTTTCGTTGTTTATTTCTTGGATTTGAATGTATATCTTCACCTTACTATTTATCCCTTAGTGTGTTTTCCCATATATACCTTGATACTCTGATGTTTGGTCTTATATAGACGTTAGTCATCTTTACGAGTTGATTTGAAAACACTAGACTCGTGTTAATTTTCGCTGTTTGTTTGAAGGTTGTTTGTAGTGAATATTATCTTTGGAAAATCCATTTTCATAACTTATATCATATATAATATTCTTTACGATTTTACAATCTTGGTTTGATATTGCTTATCCACTCCAAAGTTTTATTTGGGGTGAGAGTTACTAATTCAAATTTAGGATCTCCAATGAGGTTTCCAGTTTGGTTCATGATAGTTGTGAATGCCAAGACTTGTGTATATATGTACAATCCTAACACTGATTAAGTACCTCCATAAATATAAGGGATGATGCAGTTGCAAATACATTTAGGCCTATAATTTATGAAAATGAAGGTGTGTTAGTATAAGTATAAATAATTAATAAAAAACAATATTTATTTATTACAAGGGATAATTCCCAAATTTTATTACTGAATGATTAATAAAAAATTGGATTAATGTAGAAGTGATTAGAATAAAAAAATAATTTGTTGGACCCATAGTATGGATTAGTATGAAGTATAAATATAATAGGAACAGGAACAAGTCTAGTTAAGCAACAACAAAAGTTTAGGATAAGGTGCAGACCTGGTACAGACCCAGTTCAAATACTAAGTTGCGGTTCCTGTATAGTTCTCTTGGATTTCGTGGTCAATAACATGTCTTCCATGCTTCTGTAATTTCCTATGAGTTTGATTTGAATACAGTATGACTTCATGATGAAAGATATGTTAGATCATGCTAATTATGTTCAATATGTTAAGATAATTGTTAGAATCATGCTAGGTAGATCTAGTAAGTTAATATAGGTGTTTGAATCATGTTAGATAGATCTAGCATGTTGATAGGATTAATTTTGCAGAATTGTATGAGCATATGTGATTAGATCCATGTTTGACTTGATGATAATATTTATAATTTTTTTAGATATAATTGGTTTATTGTGCGATTGTTATAATGATGCATAATAATCTCTAAAGTTATTATAAATTGAATTGGACATCAAAAGAACTAGGGTTTACGAACCCAGAAAACCCAACACAGACAACCCCGTCGGGACCCACGGTATACTAGTGAGGGTAACGACAGGGAATGATTTTTTAGTTGAAATAGGGCCATCAGCAATCACCGGTACACCGATGAAACCCCAACACTGTTTTCTCTGAACTGGGCTTTGAGGATTGAACCAGTTGGATTATTGAATTGACCATTGGGCTTGGGGTTGTGACCCCACGCTTAATATGATGATTCCAACTTGAGTTTAGACCATGGATTGATGTGATTAAACCTTGCTAATGTATGATGTGTTATGTCTATTGTAATTGTGGTTCATAGTGCATAAGTGCCATGTGTTATGCTTGTATGCCATGATTATGATTGACTGTGCATAATGGATAGGATTGTAATGGTTTGCACATGTGTAGTAGGATTGTGATTGATTATCCATGTATGTATTGGGGAGGGATTCCAGTGATGGTATTCTAAGGATTATTCGTGTGTATGGGCACACGGATAGCTTCCAAAGGATGTTATCACCGGATATCCTACCGTTGTGATATGATTGAACTGGTTGACTTGCATGATTGTGTTTAAACGTTGGAAAGGATTCCTGTGACGGTGTCCTAAGGATTATTCATGTGTTTAGGCACACGGATAGCTTCTGAAGGGTGTTATCACCGAAAATCCTACTGTTTGTGGGAAAGGATTCCTGTGACGGTATCCTAAGGATTATTCGTGTGTTTAGGCACACGGATAACTTCTGAAGGGTGTTATCACCAAAAATCCAACTGTTTGTGGGAAAGGATTCCTGTGATGGTATCCTAAGGATTATTCGTGTGTTTAGACACACGGATAGCTTCCGAATAGTATTATCACCGGAGATCCTACTGTTAGGATATGATTGAACTTATATGATATGATTGTGCATGATGAAGTGATTGAAATTGATTGTATTGTTTGTTAGAAGGGATTCCTGTGATGGTACCCTAAGGATTATCCGTGTGTCTAGGCACACGGATAGATTCCGAAGAATGTTATCACCGGAGATCCAAATGTTTGTGATATGATTGAATGGGTTGAACTTGTATAATATATACAGTGCATGAATTATTGTGAATGATTGTGCATGATGGCTGGAAAGGATTCATGTGATGGCTTCCTAAGGATTATTCATGTGCGCTTATATGATTAGATTCAACTTGGCATTCTAGCCTATGGCCTTGGTGAATGCATTTTGATTATTGGTATAGTGTAAACTATCTATTGGTTTCCCATTGATGTTGAATACCATAGTGAAGTGACATGACATTGAGTGATTCGACTAGACAACCCTAGGACTAACCGGAAGTAGTCTAAGTCAATCGAAGCACCTACTAGCAATTTGAGACATCCGATTGAGATTCGTTCGTTGAGTAACAGTTGTTGATCAAAGAACCTAGATCGTACTAATTTCATGGTCATCCTTTAAAGGAGGGTAGAATGTAGGGACCCAAACCTAATAAACTAAACCCATAATTTTTGGTAATTAGAATGAAAAACAATAAGTGGTATAAGTGGGTGATTTCATAATTCAATAAGGGTAATTTGGGCAACTAGTTGAATATATGAAGCATTAGGTTAGTTATGAAATAAGTATTGGAGGATTGGGGTCAATTTATAATTAATAGAACCCTTAGGGGGATAAAGAAGAGTATTAGACCTAATAGGGAACCATTCTACAGGTATTGGGGTTTGCTGGTAATTATGTATAGTTTTTGGGGGAAAAGATAGAATTAAAAGCTATGTTTGAATTAGAGGGATTGGAAAGTGCGTGGATTGAGAGAATGGAAGCGAATCTTCCATTATCCTTTCTCCCAACCATTCCCTTGTGTTTTGGATTAGGATAAAGGAGAATCAAATATAAGGAAAATAGAAACCCAAACAAACCCTATCGCCCTTGTCTTGGTATTGAGATAGAAGAGAAGAGAAAGAAAAGAAAGAGAAAACCCTAACCCTAGCTCCAGTCGTCCCTTTGTGTTTATAATGGGAAGAAAAAAATAATAGAGAGGAAGCCCTAAGCCAGTCTTTTCACCTGAAGAAAAGAAGAAGAACTGGAAGAAAGAGGAATGAGGAAACCACTCAGATCTAAATCGTAGCGAGAGAGGAAGGTAAGTCTCATTTTCTGTATAGTCTGATTACAATGCTATTGAGTCTTGATTTCATGTGTTTGATTATAAACTAATAATGGATTAGATTTGGTTAGATTTAAAGACATTAGGACTTGATGTTTAATCGATTGATTTGATGAATTGAATATGACTGATTGTTTGGTTTTCCTCATGGATAAATAAGAGTGATTTTGAGACCAGTGGGAATAACCCCAACTTGGATCTGGGATCAATATCCCGAGATTTGGAAACCTAGAAAAGATGACACAGTAGGCCTGGTCGGTACCCACCGGTATACCGGTAAGGGTATTGATAGGGACATAAAAACACAATAAATACCCCCATCGTTACCCACCAGTACACCGGTAAAGGTACCGACGGAGGCCTCACCTGCAAACTTGAACCTATAGTGTGACCTTTGATTTGCATTGATCGAAAATTGGTTCCACCTTTGTTTGACATTCTCAGTAAGTCAAGGGTGGAAGGATAGCTCTGACCCTATCGGTGAGAAACACCATTTGAGCCTCATGGTATGCCTTATACCATTGATTAGTTGCCAAATTGACCTTACTTACCATGCACACATAGGTGCATAGTAACTGGAACTAGTAGGTTGGAAAGGGATGTGGATTTGTATGGGTTGAATTATTATTTGGTTTACAGTCTCAAGGTTGATCCTAGTCATCAACCAGAGGTTCCGTTAGAGTTTGTAACCATCACTCACCCTTGAACTTGAATATATATTGACCTTAGCATAATCTGAATTGATAGTTAGAATTGTAAATTGATTGTGTAGTATAAATAATACTTGGGAAACTTATGATGGTATCCAACCGGATTATTCTCATGAAGGGCACATGGATAGTTTTCATGGGTGATTATCATTTGGTTCCTAGTTAATAATGCATTGCATACTAGGCTTATCTATTTGTTAAGTGTGCCCGGGAGGTGGTGAACATAGAGGGTGGAATCCCGTGAGTGTTATACATTCTAAATCTAGCATTGGTTGGAATTTCTAAATAGCATTGATTGTGGTGCTCGCCGAGGGTTAGCGCCTAAAATGAAGAAGGGACTTCCGGTAGTTCCTTATGACCTATGCTCGAAATATTGTTATTGAATTGGAAGAATGAGGGGTACTTAACTAGTTACATGAGCTTAGTTCTTCAGTCATATCATACTTGCATTCTTGCTTGAGCATCCACATGTTATCATATTACTTTGCATTTCATTATCATACTGTAACACTTGGTTCATTTTTATATAATCGATTTGGTTCTATTTTGATTATTGTTTACTTAATAATATCTTATGAAGATGGACAGCAGATGGGGTCTTACTAGGCATTCAAAGCTCACACGACTTATCATGTTGCAGGTTATGATGAGTAGGAGCCGACAGAGACTGGATGCTGATTCGCTTAGAGAAAGCAATTCATTCCTAGTTGGTGATGATGGAGTATATGGGTAGTTTGTTATGTCGTAGTGTTTGTTGTAAGTATTGTTATTTTAATATTGTACTGGTGACTCTTCTGAAGTCACAAGGGTTTATGTAATCTTGTTGTTTTTGACGTCACCACTCTGAATATTTAATAAAGGTATTGCATTTTACTTTTATACTCGTGATTTATATGGCAATCCGCATTTCAGCAATGGAACCCAACGGTTTCACCTTGGGATCAGTGCCTCCCACTTAGGGATTCGTGCTACTGGTTTTGGGGTGTGACAAATTGGTATCAAAGCATAAGGTTTATTTAGACCTGAAACCATTCGACAACTTTTCAACTTACGTCATACCTGAGTTATCTAAGTCTAACTGAGTCGGATTGGGATGAGAATGATAGTAAGTCTAAGGACCTACTAGAAGTTTGGAAATTAGTAGAGTTAGAACTAGAGAGAGTAGCTGAATTATAGACAGTGGACTTGTTTGTGAGGATAGTGAGATAGTGTATTGGTGGGACGAGTAGAATATAATGGGGATAAATGTTTAAGGATGAGAAGGAGTGTTGATTTTGTTGATACACCTTAAAGTATACGTTTCTAAAGAATACTGAAGGATGGTTAGCCACCATACCTAAAGGTCTAAGGAATGAACATTAAGAATGTAAGATGTGTTATTTGGTGAGTGCACTGTATTGGGAAGTCCCAAGGGATCTAACCACCAGGAACTCACATTGTTGTGAATGCTAAGACTTATGTATGTGTACAATTCTTACACTGACCAAGTACCTCAATAAATATAAGGGATGATGTAGTTGCAAATACATTTAGCCCTATAATTTATCCAAAGGAAGGTGTGGTAGTATAAGTATAAATAATTAATAAAAGTCATTATTTATTTATTACAAGGGATAATTCCCAAATTTGATTTCTGAATGATTAATAATAAATTGGATTAAGGTAGAAGTGATTAGACTAAAAACAAATATTGTGGGACCCATAGTATGGATTAGTACGAAGTATAACTACAATAGGAATAGGCACAAATCTAGTTGAGCAACAACAAAAGTTTACGATAAAGTGCAGACATGGTATAGACCCGGTCCAAATGATGTAAACTTGTGCGAGAGTTTCATCTTTGGGAAGCAGAAAAGGTCGAGTTTTAAGAAAGATGGAAAATCAAGAAAACAAGAGAAGCTTGAGCTTGTTCATACTGATGTCAAGGGGCCAGCAACAGTCTCATCCATTGGTGGTAAGTCTTATTTTAGGACTTTTATTGATGACCACTCTAGAAAGGTGTGGGTGTACTTCTTAAGACAGAAATTTGAGGTGTACGAGATGTTCAAGAAGTTGAAAACCATGGTGGAGAATGAGACACGCTTGAGAATCAAGAAGCTGAGATTTGACAACGGTGGTGAGTATGAAGACACCGGGTTTAAGAAATTCTGTTATGAGAATGGAATCAGATTAGAGAAATTGTTGCCAGGAACTCCATAGTAGAATGGAATGGCAGAATGAATGAACTAGACAGCAAAATGAATGAACTAGACATTGACTGAGACCGCTAGAAGCATGCGCATTCAGGAAGGATTACCCAAGCAGTTCTGGGTAGAGGCAGTCAACACAACAGCCTACCTAATCAACCAAGGACCATCAGTACCATTGGCTCACATGTTACCAGAGGAGGTATGGAGCAGCAATGAGGTAAAACTTTCCCATTTTAAAGTTTTTGGTTGTCTCTTATGTGCATATCAGTGACCATGCCAGGGGTAAGTTTGATCCCAAGTCATTGAAGTGTACTTTCATTGCATATGGTGGAGATGAATATGGATACCGGTTTTGGGATGACTAGAACCAGAAGGTGATCAGAAGCCGAGATGGTATCTTCAATGAAAGGGTTATGTACAAGGACAGAAGCGCATCGTAGTCCAGTCGCACAACACAGGAAGATCCAACATATGTCAAGTTGGATGATATTCCAGAGAACCGTGTGGCACAGCAGACAGTTGAGAGTTCACAATCAGGGAACCTACACCGCAAAGTGGCACACAACAGAGTGGTGAACTGTAGATTCCAATTCTTGCTCATGTACCTAAGCAGTCTTTCTGGCTTCATGTTCCAAATAGAATTTATATAAATTACTTGTTGTTCACGGATGCAGGTGAACATGAATGCTATGATGAAGCATGTCAGGTAGTGGATTCTAACAAGTGGGAGCTTGTAATGAATGATGTTATGAAATCCCTTATCTCCAACACCTGGAAACTAACTGAGTTACCCGAGGGAAAGAAAGATCTACACAACAAATGAGTATATTGAGTAAATGAGGAATATGATGGTTCCAGGAGATACAAGGCGAGATTGGTGGTCAAAGGCTTTCAGTAGAAAGAGGGAATTGAATACACCAGCATTTTCTCATCGGTTGTGATTCTGACTACCATTCAATCAGTTTTGAGCATTATTGCAGTAGAGGGTTTACACCTTGAGCAGTTAGCTGTGAAAACTGCTTTTTTCCATGGTGATCTAGAGGAGGAAATATAGGAGGGTTTCCTAGTGAAAGGAAAAAAGAAGCTCGTATGCAAATTGGAGAAGAGATTGTATGGTTTGAAACAGGCTCTGAGACAACGGTACATGAAGTTTGACAACCTCTGTCGCGTCCCAAATTCGAGATATATGATCTCAAAGATTCCAAGGAACCAACCTTCGGACCCACTGTGTGGATATGGATAAACAATCACAATATCAACCCTTACCTGGTTGAATCAGAGTCTTAACAAAATAAATACTAGCAAAAGTCTATAAAAATTAAAACCATAGCCCAACCAAGCATGTTGAGCTATCAATCTACAATCAAAGTAATAAAGTCTATAAGATCTCTATTACAACATTTTCCCTCCATAGGTTCAAACCAAAGCATACGAAATAAAATAAAATAATGTCAATGTAGTCTCAAAAATAACAGTGTCTCTAACACCATCACCAAGGGTCAGCCAGGAGGATCAGCCAAAGCCTAGTAGAGAAATCCTCTGAGATGACAATAACTACTTTTATGCATGTAAATCAGTACAGTTCATTTCATGCATTTCACCTAACATATACTATTATAGTCATATGTATATTAATCATGTCATCATACTATGTTACACATACTAACATGAATATTATGTTCATCATGTAAAATCACAGTTCACATGGAAACCATACCATATCAAATTATAGCCATCAATAGTTCATAATCCTCATAGTCCCAATAAGTTAAGATTACCCAAATGATCCCATCATGTTCAAGCAGATTCCACATGGTTCTACCTTGTTCCAAACAAACAATCATATATGTGTACACACGATCCCACCATGTTACACAACAACAAAGTCACAGCAGCCACATAGTCTAACTATGTTCCACAACAAGTACTACATGGTCTCATCATGCTACAGCCAATCATGATACAATATATACCACATGGTCCCACTATGTTACGGCCACATTACCATAAAAACATGTATCACATAGCAAGCATGCTTGCTCACTCCCAAGTGCAGGAGTTCGAAGAAATATAATTCTCAGGAATCCGAGGTCGAACCACAGAGAGCATGAAATTCGAGAAAAAAGTATGTTAGGAACAATTATAGTGGTGGAAAATTACTGGTAATTAAAAGAAATAATTAAGGGATAAATAAAAGTAAATAAAAGGGATTACAATTAATGGTGAGGATGCACAAGCATAGGGGCAATTCCTTGAACCGGTATGAAATTCATTGTAACTCAGACAAATTATATACTTGATTACTATTAAGACCTTTGATTGGGTTGAACTAAAATAATTCAGAAACACTTTGTAACCATGGTTCACGACATGGCTAGAATACTTTTAGAAAAAACCATTCAATTAATTTTGGATTCCCATTAGAAACCATGAGAAATTCTTCTTAATGATGAGAAAAACATGATTGAACTCATACATCACAAGGAATCAAAATAGATAAACAATCAAACATAATTCAATTAAAATTAAGAAGAATTACAATAAAAGCTCATACCAATTACAATAGAACTTGACCCCTAGCCTTTGTAGAGAATTAGGCTTCCATAGAAGAAGAAGAAAAATATAGAAAATTGAGTAGAACCCCCTCTTTTGTGGAGCAAGTCTTCACGAAAATTGAACACCAATCAAGCTTGGGACTTCTAGAAGCCTTGGTCCTTCTTTCTAATTTCATTCCCTTTGAACCTAATCCGACCCGTCTAAGTTGATCCGTCTGATCTAATCCGACCCATTCCGAGTCTGAATCCTCTTGACCAAAGTTTGTCTTCAAAACTGGCTCTGCATCAGTAAATTAGGCATAATTAACGCATTTAAAGTATAGTGCAAAGGTAAAATAAAATTGGTAAATCCTATGTAAAATGAAGGGCTTAATATGAGAAAATAGTAGATAAGTCATGTAAATAAGAGTATAATATGTGCCAATCCATGACTCATCTCCCCCTCCCCCCCCAACTTACCTTTTGCTAGTCCCTAGCAAAACTTAAATAATAAACAACAAAAAAAATTTCTAACTATACCACTTTCGCTGGCACTCTCGATTGCATTTAGCATATGCAACAAGCCTTTAAACTCTGTCCCTAGTGGACGAGTTATAGTCTTGTGAGGGTTTACCAGGATGATACCCACAAACATTAATTCACTTGAAACAATTGTTATCGAAGAAATTAAGTATCACCAAAAACAATGGTTAAAATTCAATGATAAGCTTAAAAAGAACAACTTCATGTTCACAATTTTAAGAGATCAAGAATGAATCTAAGCACTTATAATTAGATAGTGGAACCTCACAAGTGCCTTTGGTGTAATGTGAGCTACCACATAATTATGGGGCTTCAAAATAATTCCATTATTAATGATTTAAGAACCCTAAGTTCAGTGGAATCATCATTAGATAAAACAACCAAGGCATAACATTCATTGGAATTCTTATTACATTTCTTTGTTAATTACGTGGACTGTGCAATGTCTTGCTCCCTTAAGCTTTCTAATTGACCCATGTATCGAGTGTTGGACTAATGAATCCTGAACCAGATGGCTCAAAGGGCATTAGGTGTAAAGGACACCCATACGGGCTTCCTTACTCAAGTCAAAAAGGCTGCGGAGCTAAATTAGTCACACTATCAATCATTCCAAATTCCTCACCTTTTGACGCGAACACTCATTACTTATTGAGGCAAGAGGCCCGATTACTCAGCAAAAAGCTGAAAATAATTAATAGTTAAGCACTTATTTTTTATTTTATTTTATTTATTTTATTTTATTTTATTTTATTTATTTTCTTTTATTTTAAAAGCAATCCATAATATCATGCCAAGGTTTTTTTCACCCACAAGTCAACCAATAAAACTCAAGTTATCAAACTCATCCATAAATGATGCAATTTTTCATACCTCACAAACTATATGTTAGTGTGCTTGTGCTAAGTTCAAAGTGAAACAAGTGAAATCACACTATCAAGAAAAGTAATAAAGAGCAATATTTAGATTTCTTAGTCAAATGATCATGTGTTCATGTGTTTAAACTTATCAAAGAATGTG
>JAUPMG010071170.1:0-13166 GCA_031762675.1 Pachysandra terminalis
ATGTTTTGTTTAGGTTCTTAATCACTGTTTTGATGATTGCATAGTTAAGAGGATTTATAAGAATCGGACTTTAGTGCCAATATTCAATCCTAATAAGATGATTAGCTATACTTTTTGTTAGGATTGGACCCAAAGTATTCTTGTTTTCTGTGATTACAAGAAACTGACTATGCAATGGTGCCTAATGACATGATGATTATGACGGATTTGATAGGCCATGCTTGGGGAAGATGGGTTGTGCTGCAATTAGATTAGTTAGTGTAGGTAAATAGGCCGTGCCAACCGAAGATGGGTTATACTTATCGCATATGATAATTTAACTTATGCTTAATGATTTGATAGTTATGCCTAGAGAAATCGACAGATAGGTTATGCTTATTGTTAGCGTGATACTTTTTTGGGATGTTGTGTGTGCTTGTAGCTACACAAATATGATTCAGACAGTGAATTAATACCTAGAAATTCATGAGATTGCCATAATAAAAGGGTTAGAGGGATCATTAATACTCTACCACTTTTTTAATTAATTTAATCTATTTTATTTTATTTTAATTTAGTTTAATTTGATTTCCTAGATTAAGATAATAATTTTCTCTTTTCTTTGTCTAATTAATTTTATTAGATTTAATTTGATAATTTAACAATCTTTAAACCTATTCAGTCCTTGAGGTTTGACACCCTCCAAATAGCCCTATCCTACAAAGATTCGTTCTATTGCGAGTGGTTAATAAAATTCACACATCAGTTCCACTTCGAGATCTGTGCAGTCCCGCAAAGGGAATTGTGTTACAGGTTTAGGGTGTGACAGATTAGTATCAGAGCATATAGTTTGCTCAGAATAAGGATGTTAGAAGACTAGAGAACCTAGGTCTCACATCGAAATCTGAAGTTAGGATGGAGGAACGTAGAAATACACTTAGGAATTGTGTGTTGTTTGCCAACTTGTGTGCTGATTTTATTGATGTACTAGCATGTTTACTTGATCATTCGAACACTAGGTTGTGAATTGTAGATTTATAGTTTACCTTGGGTGTAGATGGCTAGAAGGAGTAGAGCTACTACTACTGCTACTGAAGAGGGATCGTCCTCGAGAGCTAGGGCTAATGCTGACCGTCAGCTAGCAGGTGTCTACCAGTTACTGGGAGACATGGCGACTATGCAACGGGACCAGATGGAGTGTCAAGCCATGGCTGATCAGAGGAGAATTGTAGGAGCTTCGATCGCATGGTTAGAGAAGTTCAAAAAGCTGACTCCACCTACGTTCGAAGGGCTGGGTGAGCCACATCTTGCTTAAGATTGGTTGTTGGACATGGAGTGAATCTTCTGGGCCATGGGTTGTCCAGACAACTAGTGGGTGTCCTTGTCCACCTTCATACTCAAAGGTGAGGCACTTCATTGGTGGGATATGGTGGAGCCGAACCTAACTACAGTCTTGACGTTGGAGCAGTTCAAGACCCAGTTCTTGGGTGACTACTTGCCCAGCAGCTATCAGAGGCAAATGGCATCGGAGTTCATGTGTCTAGAGCAGGGCTCACACTCCGTGAGTCAGTACGAGGCGAGGTTTGCTACGATGTCGAGGTACGCACCTCACATGATAGCGGTGGAGGCAGACAAGGTTGCCAAGTTAGAGGAGGTCCTGTGACCAGCCATTCGAGGTAGGGTAATGCTGTAGTGACTTAGGACTTATGCCGAGGTTCTCGAGTGCGCTAGACACGTGGATCGAGACATGGACAGAGCTCCAGTGCAAAGGGATCAGCCCAAGCATGATAAGGGCCAGTTCCAGCCATACCAGCAGAGGCAGCATGACCGACGGCAGCGACATGATACTAGGCCAACTAGGACTCCACAAGTTGACGCAACAAATTCCGTAGCACGAGATGCTCAGAAGCAGCGACAGCCACCTCAGGACCAGCAGTTCTAACAGAAAGTGTGTTTCAACTGTGGCAATGAGAGCCATCTTCGGTACAATTGCCAAGTGTCAAGGAGAGATAGTAAACCAGCCCCACCTAGGCCAATGCAGCAGGGCAAGGCTAATGCCATGACAGATGCAGCTGTTCCTCGTGACGACCGAGCTACCAATGCCGTGGTAGAAGGTACCATCCATTTATTTCATACTCTACCACGCGTGTTATTTGATTTCGATGCATCACATTCGTTCATATCTAGTAGTTGCATATTATCTTTGGGTTTGCAACCGAGTAGTCTGAAGAGTTCTTTGTGTATAGTTAACCCAGTGGGAGGAACCGTTACTCTACACCGAGTATGTCGTGCTTGTGTGGTAAGAGTAGGTAATCTCAATCTGGAGGCGGATCTGGTAGTGCTTGACATGGTTGACTTCGAGGTAATTCTTGGCATGGATTGGCTCTCTTCCTGTCATGCCAGGGTGAATTGCTTCGAGAAGTTAGTTGCATTTGATCTTCTTGGAGGGTGTCATATGACATTCCTTGGGACTGAGAAGGACACTTACCAGATTGAATTTCTTTTTGTTGTGGATGGGGATCAGAAACTAACCTCGGAGGATATTCCCATTGTTCGAGATTTTGGTGCCATTTTTCAGGATATTCTGGGGTTACCACCTAAAAGGGAGGTCGACTTCTGGTAAGAATGCACAACCCAATGTGCTAGGATGAACACCCCAGTGTGCAAGGAGTGTGCAAGGATCCACACCTCAGTGTGCAAGGATGCACATCTCAAGGTGCTAGGAGGACCACCCCAGGATGCAAAGATGCACACCCTAGTGTGCAAAGATGCGCACCCAAGTGTGCTAGGATGAACACCCTAGTATTCAAGGATGCACACCCCATTGTGCAAGGATGAACACCCCATTGTGGAAGGATACACACCCCATTGTAAAAGGATGCACACCCCAGTTTGCTATGATGAACACCCCAGTGTGCAAGGATGCACACCTCAGTGTGCAAGGATGCACACCCCAGGGTTCTGGGATGAACACCCCAGTGTGCAAGGATGCACACCCTAGTTTGCTAGGATGTACACCTCAGTGTGGAAGAATGCACAACTCAGTGTGCTAGGATGCACACTCCATTGTGCAAGGTTGCACACCCAAGCGTCAAGGACGCACACCAAAGTGTGGTAGGATGAACACCCCAGTGTGCAAGAATGCACACCTCATTTTACATGGATGCACACTCCAGGGTGCTAGGATGAACACCTCAGGGTGACAGGATGCAGACCCTAGTGTGCAAGGATGTGCACCCTAGTGTGCTAGGATGAACACTACAGTGTGGAAGGATGCACACCTCAGTGTGCTAGGATGCACACCTCACTGTGCTCGGATGCACGCCCCATTGTGCAAGGATGCACACCCCAGTGTGCTAGGCTTAAAACCTCATTGTTCAAGGATGCATACGCCAGTGTGCTAGGACGCACATCCTAGTGTGCAAGGATGCATACTCCATTATTCTAGGATATACACCCAGTGTGCTAGGATACAAACCCCAGTGTGCAAGGATGCACACCCCAGTACGCTAGGATGAACATCCCAGTGTGCATGGATGCACACCACATTGTGCAAGGATGCACACCCCAGTGTGCTAGGATGAACACCCAGTGTACAAGGATGCACACCCCAGTGTGCTAGGATGAACACCCTAGTGTGCAAGGATGCACAACCCACTGTTCCAGGATAAACACCCCAGTGTGCAAGATTGCACACCTCAGTGTGCAAGGATGCACACCCCAGGGTGCGAGGAGGAACACCTCAGTGTACAAGGATGCACATCCTAGTGTGCAAGGATGTGCACCCAGTGTGCTAAGATGAACACCCCAGTGTGGAATGATGCACACCCCATTGTGCAATGATGCACACCGCATTGTGCAAGGATGCACATCCCAGTGTGCAAGGATGAACACAACAGTGTGCAAGGATGCACACCCTAGTGTCAAAGGATGCGCTCCCCATTGTGCTAGGATGCACACCCCTATGTGATAGGATGCACACCCCATTGTGCAAAGATGAACACCCCAGTGTGCAAAGATGCACACCCCTGTATGCTAACATGAACGTCCCAGTGTGTAAGGATACACACCCTAGTGTGCTAGTATGAATACCCCAGTGTGCAAGGATGCACACCTCATTTTGCAAGGATCCACACCCTAGTGTGCTAGGATTAACACCCCTGCGTGCAAGGATGCACACCCTATTGTGGAAGGATGAACGCCCCATTGTGCAAGGATGCACACCACATTGTGCTAGGATGCACACCACATTGTGCTAGTATAAATACCCTAGTGTGCAAGGATGCACACCCTATTGTGCTAGGATGCACACCTCAGTGTTCAAGGATGAACACCCAGTGTGCAAGGATGCACACCCAAGTGTTCAAGGCTGAACATCCAGTGTGCAAGGATGCACACCTCAGTGTCCTAGGATGAACACCACAGTGTGCATGGATGAGCACTCCACTGTGGAAGGATGCACACCCAAGTGTGCAAGGATGAACACCATAGTGTGCTATGCTACACATGCAAGGATGCACACTCCAGTGTGCAAAGATGCGCAGCTTAATGTGCTGTGATGCACACCCCAGTGTGCAAATATGAACACCCCAGGTTGCAAGGATTCACACTCCTAGTGTGCAAGGATGCACACCCCTGTGTGCTAGGATGTACACCCCAGTGTGCAAGGATGCACACCCCATGGTACAAGGATGCACACCCTAGTGTGAAAGGATGCACACCCCAGTGTGCTTGGATGAACACCCCAGTGTGCAAGGATCCAAACCTCAGAGTTCAAGGATGCACACCCCAATGTGCTAACATGAACACCCTAGTATGCTAGGATGCACACCCCATTGTGTAAGAGTGAACACCCCATTGCGAAAGGAAGCCCACGACAGTTTGCTATGATGAACACCCCAGCGTGCAGGTACGCACACCTCAGTGTGCAAGAATACACACCCCAGTGTGCTAGGATGAACACCCCATTGTCCAAGGATGCAAACCCTAGTGTTCAAGGATACGCATCCTAGTGTGCTAGGATGAACACCCCAGTGTGGAAGAACACACAACTCAGTGTGCTAAGATGAACACTTCATTGTGCAAGGATGCACACCCCAGTGTGCAAGGATGCAAACTCCACTGTGGGAGGATAACAATTCAGTATGCAAGGATGCACACCACATTGTGCAAGGATGCACACCCCAGTGTGCTAGGATTACAACCAATGTGCAAGGATGCACACCCCGGTGTGCTAAGATGAACACCCCAGTGTACAAGGATGCACACGCTATTGTGGAAGGATGCACACCCGATTGTGCAAGGATGCACAACCCACTGTTCCAGGATAAACACCTCAGGGTGCAAGATTGCACACCTCAGTGTGCAAGGATGCACACCCCAGGGTGCGAGGAGGAACACCGCAGTGTACAAGGATGCACATTCTAGTGTGCAAGGATTTGCACCCGAGTGTGCTAAGACAAGCACCCCAGTGTGGAAGGATGCACACCCCATTGTGCAAGGATGCACACCGCATTGTGCTAGGATGAACATCCCTGTGTGCAAGGATGAACACATCAATGTGCAAGGATGCACATGCCATTGTGCTAGGTTGCACACCCCTGTGTGCTAGGTTTCACACCCCATTATGCAAAGATGAACACCCCAGTGTGCAAGGATGCACACCCCAGTATGCTAGCATGAACATCCAGTGTGCAAGGATGCACACCCCAGTATGCTAGCATGAACATCCCAGTGTGCAAGGATGCACACCCTAGTGTGCTTGGATGAATGCTCCAGTGTACAAGGATGCACACCTCATTTTGCAAGGATCCACACCCTAGTGTGCTAGGATTAACACCCCTGCGTGCAATGATGCACACCCTATTGTGGAAGGATGCACTCCCCATTGTGCAAGGATACACACCACATTGTGCTAGTATAAATACCCCAGTGTGCAAGGATGCACACCCTATGTTGCTAGGATGCACACCCCAGTGTGGTAAGATGCACACCCCAGTGTTCAAGGATGAACACCTCAGTATGGTAGGATGCACACCCCAGTGTTCAAGGATGAACACCCCAGTGTGCAAGGACGCACACCCCAGTGTCTTAGGATGAACACCACAGTGTGCAAGGATTCACACTCCAGTGTGCATTGATGAGCTCCACAGTGTTGAAGGATGCACACCCCATTGTGCTTGGATGCACACCCAAGTAGGCAAGGACGAACACCCTAGTGTGCAATGATACACATGCAATGATGCACACCCCAGTGTGCAAAGATGCGCAACTCATTGTTCTATGATGCACACCCCAGTGTGCAAAGATGTATACCGCAGGTTGCAAGGATTCACACTCCCAGTGTGCAAGGATGCACACCCCTGTGTGCTAGGATGAACACCCCAGTGTGCAAGGATGAACACCCCATGGTACAAGGATGCACACCCTAGTGTGAACGGATGCACACCCCAGTGTGCTAGGATGAACACCCCAGTGTGCAAGGATGAAAACCTCAGAGTGCAAGCATGTACACCCCATTGTGCAAGAGTGAGCACCCAATTGTGGAAGGATGCACACCCCATTGTGAAAGGAAGCCCACACCAGTGTGCAAGGATGCACACCTCAGTGTGCTTGGATGCACAACAAAGTGTCTTTGGATGCACACCCCATTATGCAAAGATGAACACCCCAGTGCGCAAGAATACACACCCCATGCACACCCAGTGTGCTAGGATGAACACGACAGTATGCAAGGAAGAACACCCTAGTGTACAAGGATGCACACCCCAGTGTGCAAGGATGCACAACCCAGTGTGCTAGGATGAACACGACAGTATGCAAGGATGAACACCGTAGTGTACAAGGATGCACACCCCAGTGTGCATGGATGAGCACCCATGTGTGGAAGGATGCACACCCCAGTGTGTTAGGATGAACACCCCAGTGTGCGAGGATTAGCACCACGGTGGGCAAGGATGCACACCCAGTGTGCTAGGATACACACCCCATTGTGCATTGATATACACCCCAATGTGCAAAGATGCACACTCCAGTGTGCAACGATGCACACCCCAGTATGCTACGATGAACATCATTGTGTGCAAGGATGCACACCCCAGTGTGCGAGGGTGCACACCCCATTGTGCTAGGATACACCCTCAGTGTACTAGGATGCACACCCCAGTGTGCAAGGATGCACACCCCAGTGCTCAAGAATGCACTCCCTATTGTGAAAGGATGCACACCCCAGTGTCCTAAGATGAACACCCCATTTTACAAGAATACAGACCACATTGTGCATAGATACACACCCCAGTGTGCTAGGATGAACACCCCTGTGTGCAAAGATGCACACCCCATTCTGCAAAGATGAACGCCCCATTATAAAAGTATGCACACCCCAGTGTGCAATGATGAAATCCCAGTGTGCATGGATGCACACCCCAGTGTGCTTGGATGAACACCCCAGCGTGGAAGGATGCACACCCCAGTGTGCTATGATGCACACCCCATTGTGCAAGGATGCACACCCCAGTGTGCAAGGATGCACACCCAGTATGCTAGGATGCACATCCAATTGTGCAAGGATACACACCCCAATGTACAAAGATGCACACTCCAGTGTACAAAGATGTACACCCTAGTGTGCTACGATGAACACCGTTGTGTGCAAGGATGCACACCGCGTTGTGCAAGGATGCATAGCCCAGTGTGCTACGATGCACACCCCATTGTGAAAGGATGAACACCCTAGTATCCTAGGATGAACACCCCAATGTGCAATGATGCAAACCCCATTTAGCAAGGATGAGCACCCAAGTGTGGAAAGATGAACACTCGGTTGCGCAAGGATGCACACCTCAGTGTGCTAGGACGAACTCCCCAGTGTACAAGGATCCACACCCCAGTGTGGAAGGATGCACACCCCATTGTGCTAGGATGCACACCCTAGTGTGCAAGGATAGACATCCCAGTGTGCAATGATGCACATGCAAGGATGCACACCATAGTGGGCAAAGACGCGCAACCCATTGTGCTAGGACGCACACCCCAGTGTGCAAAGATAAACACCCCAGGTTGCAAGGATGCACACCCTTGTGTGCTAGGATGAACACCCCAGCATGCAAAGATGCACACCTTAGTGTTCAAGAATGCACACCCCAGTGTGCTACAATGAACACCCTGGTATGCAAGGATGCACTCCCCATTGTGCAAGGATTAACACCCCATTGTGGAAGGATGCACACCTCATTGTCAAAGGATACCCACCCCAGTTTGCTATGATGAACACCCCAGTGTGCAAGGACACATACCTCGGTGTGCAAGGAGACACACCCCAAGGTGCTACAAAGAACACCCCATTGTGCAAGGATGGACATCCTATTGTGCAAGGATGCCCAACCTAGTGTGCTAGGACGAACACCCCATTGTGGTAGAATGCACAACTCAATGTGCTAGGATGCACACTCCACTGTGCAAGGATGCACACCCCAGTGTTCAAGGATGCACACTCCATTGTGGTAGGATGAACACCCCAGTGTGCAAGGATGCATACCCCATTGTGCAAGGATGCACAACCCAGTGTGCTAGGATGAACATCCCAGTGTGAAAGGATGCACACCTCAATTTGCAAGGATGCAGACCCAAGGTGCTAGGATGAACACCCAAGGGTCGAAGGATGCGGACCCTAGTGCGCAGGGATGTGCACTCTAGTTTGCTAGGATGAACACCCGAGTGTGCAAGGATACACACCCCATTGTGCATGGATAAACACCCAGTGTGCTAGAATGAACACCCTAGTGTGCAAGGATGCACACCCCAGTGTGCTTGGATGAATACCCTAGCGTGCAAGGATGCACACCCAATTGTGGAAGGGTGCACGCCCCATTGTGCAAGGATGCACACCACATTGTGCTAGTATAAGCACCCCAGTGTGCAAGATTGCACACCTCAGTGTGTAAGGTTGCACACCCTAGGGTGCGAGGATGAACACCCCCTGTGTGTAAGGATGCACACCCCATTGTGCTTTAATGCACACCCCAGTGTGCAAGGACGAGCACCCCAGTGTACAAGGATGAGCACCCCAGTGTGCTTGGATGCACTCCCCAGTGTGCAAGAATGCATACCCCAGTGTGCTAGGATGAACACCATAGTGTGCAAGAATGCACACCCCATTGTGCAAGGATGCACATCCCATTGTATAGGGATGAACACCCTAGTGTGCAAGGATGCACACCCCAGTGTGCTAGGATGAGCACCCTAGTATTCAAGGATGGACACCCCATTGTACAAGGATGAACACCCCATTGTGGAAGGATGCACACCCAAGTGTGCTAAGATGAACTCCCTAGTGTGCAAGGATGCACACCCCAAGGTGCTAGGAGGAACACCCCAGGGTGCAAAGATGCAGACCCTAGTGTGAAAGGATGCGCACCCATGTGTGCTAGGATGAACACCCCATTGCGGTAGGATGAACACCCTAGTAGTCAAGGATGGACACCCCATTGTGCAAGGATGAACACCCCATTGTGAAAGGACGGACAGCAAAGTATGCAAGGACGCATACCCCAGTGTGGTAGGATGAACACCCCAGTGTGCAAGGATGCATAACTTATTTTGGAAGGATGCATACCCTAGTGTGCTTGGATGAACGCCCTAGTGTGCAAGGATGCACACCTCAGAGGGCAAGGATGCACACCCCAGGGTGCTAGGATGAACACCCCAGGGTGACAGGATGCAGACCCTAGTGTGCAAGGATGCGCACCCTGTGTGCTAGGATGAACACCCCAGTGTGGAAAGATGCACACCTCAATGTCCTAGGATGCACACCCCAATGTGCTGGATTGCACACCCCATTGTGGAAGGATGTACACCCAGTAAGCTCGAATTAACACCTTAGTGTGCAAGGATGCACACTTCAATGTGCAAGGATGAACACCCCAGTTTGCAAGGATGCACACCTTAGTTTGCAAGGATGAACACCCCAGTGTGCAAGGATGCACACCCTAGTGTGCTAGGATTAACACCTCAGTGTGCAAGGATGGACACCCCATTGTTCTAGGATGCACACCCAATGTGCTAGGATGCCCACCTCAATGTGTAAGGATACACACCCCAATGTGAAAGGATGCACACTCTAGTGTGCAAGGATGCAGACCCTAGTGTGCTAGGATGAACACTTCAGTGTGCAAGGATGCCCACCCTAGTGTGCAAGGATACCAGCCCAGTGTGCTAAGATGAACACCCAAGTGTGGAAGGATGCACACCCCATTGTGCAAGGATGCACACCCCAGTGTGCTAGGATGAACCCCCTAGTGCGCAATGATGCACACCCTATTGTGCTAGGATGCACACCCCAGTGTGGAAGGATGCGCAACCCATTTTGCTCAGATGCACACCCTAGTGTGCAAGGATGACCTCCCAGAGGGAAAGGATGCCTAACCCAGTGCGCAAGGATGCATACCCCATTGCGCTAGGATGCAAACCCCAATGTGCAAGGATACACACCCCAGTGTGCTAGGATGCATACCCAGTGTGCAAGGATGCACTCCCCAGTGTGCTAGGATTGACATCGCAATGTGCAAGGAGGCACACCAATTTGTAGAAGGATGCACACCCCATTGGGCAAGGATGCACACCCCATTGTGCTAGGATGCACATCCGAGTGTGCAAGGATGAACCCCCCAGAGTGTGCAAGGCTGAACCCCCCAGAGTGTGGAAGGATGAACCCCCCAGAGTGTGCAAGGCTGAACCCCCCAGAGTGTGGAAGGATGAACCCCCCAGAGTGCAAGCATGCACACAAAAGTGTGCAAGGATGCACACCCTAGTGTGCTAGGATACACACCGCATTGTGCTAGGATGCACACCCCAATGTGGAAGAATGAACACTCTAGTGTGCAATGATGCACACCCCAGTGTGAAAGGATGCTTACCCCTGTGTGCTTGGATGATGCACACCCCATTATGCAAGGATGCACACCCCATTGTGCAAGGATGTACACCCTAGGGTGCGAGGATGCGCATCTCAATGTGCTTGGATAAACACCCCAGTGTGCAAGAATGCACACCTCAGTGTGGAAGGATGTACACCCTAGTGTGCTAGGATGTCTACCCCAGTGTGCAAGGATGCAAACCCTATTGTGCATGGAGGAGCACCACATTGTGGAAGAATGCACACCCCATTGTGATATGATGCACACCCTAATGTGCTAGAATGAACATCCCAATGTGCGAGGATGCAAACCTCAGTGTGAAAGGATGCACACCCCACGGTGCTAGGATACACACCCCAGTGTGCAAGGATGCACTACCTGGTGTTCAAGCATGCGCACCGAAGTGTGGAAGGACGCACACCCCATTGTGCAAGTATGCACACCCCAATGTGGAAGGATGCACACCCCAGCGAGCTATGATGCACACCCTATTGTTCGAGGATGTACACCTCAGTGTGCAAGGAAGCATACCTCATTGTGATAGAATGCACACACCATTGTGCAAGGATACAGACCTCAATGTGCAAGGATGCACACTCCAGTGTGTAAGGATGCACACCCCTGTGTGCTTGGATGAACACCCAGTGTAGAAGGATGCACACCCCATTGTGCAAAGATGAACACCCAACTCCCCAGTGTACAAGGATGCAATCCCCACTGTGCAAGGATGAACACCCCTATGTTGAAGGATGCACACCCCATTGTGCAAGGATGTACACACCAGTATAATAAAATGAATACCCCAGTGTGCAAGGATGCACACCCTATTGTGGAAAGATGCACACCCCATTCTGCAAGGATGCACACCCTCGTGTGCTAGGATAAACACCCCTGTGTGTAAAATTGCACACCTTAGTGTTCAAAGATGCACGCCCCAAGGTGCTAGAACGAACACCCCAGTGTGCAAGGATCCACACCCTAGTGTGCAAGGATGCGCACCCTAGTGTGCAAGGATGTGCACCCTAGTGTACTAAGATGAACACCCAAGTGTGAAAGGATGCATACCCAAGTGTGCTAGGATGCATACCCCATTGTGCATGGATGTACACCACAGTGTGCAAGGATGTACACCCCATTGTGCAATGATGCACACCTCAGTGTGCAAGGATGAACACAGCAAAGTGCAAGGATACACACCAAAGTGTGCAAGGATGGACACCCTAGTGTGCAAGTATGCACACTCCACTGTTCTACAATGTAAACCCCATTGTGCAAGGATGCACACCCTAGTGTGCAAGGATTCACATCCCAATGTGCTATGATGACCACCCTAGTGTGGATGGATGCGCACCTTAGTGTGGAAGGATGCACACCCTTGTGTGCTAGGATGAACACCCCCAGTGTGAAAGGATGCACACCCTATTGTTGAAGGATGCACACCCCATTGTGCTAGGATACACACCCTCGTGTACAAGGACGAACACCCCAGGTTGCAAGGATACACACCTCAGTGTGCAAGGATGCACACCCTAACGTGCAAGGATAAACACCCCAGTGTGCAGGGATGCTGACCCTAGTGTGCAAGGATGCGCACCCTAGTGTGCTTGGATAAAAACCCTAGTGTGGAAGGATGCATACCCCATTGTGCTAGGATACACACCCCATTTTGCAAGGATGCACACCCCAGTGTAGAAGGATGCACACCCTATTGTGCTACTATGCACACCCCATCGTGCAAGGTTGCACACCCCAATGTGAGAGGATGCACACTCCAGTGTAAAAGGATGTACACCCTAGCGTGCTAGGATGAACACCCCAGTGTCCAAGGATGCACACCCCAATGTGCAAGGATGCATAGCCCAGTGTGCTAGGATGCACATCCCATTGTGCAAGGATGCACACCCCAGTGTGCTGGGATGAACACCCCCGTGTTCAAGGATGTAAAGCCCATTATGCAAGGATGAATACCCCAGTGCGGACGGACGCACACCCAATTGTGTAAGGATGCACACCCCAGTGTGCTTTGATGAACACCCCAGTGTGCAAGGATCCACACCCTAGTGTAGTGACCCGAAACCCCTAAGAATTATTTTTTCTCTTTTATTGCTTTAAATTTGATTGATTTTGTTTCCTGCTTAATTTAAGTAATTAATCTAAGTCTTATTTTAAGTTGGGCTTAATTTCTAGCTACCTTTTTAGTTGGGGGTTATTTTGTTATTTACTGTGAGTTGGGGTTATAGGGTAATTATATAGAGTTGTTTGAATTGGTTCAAC
>JAUPMG010071191.1:0-13164 GCA_031762675.1 Pachysandra terminalis
TACAAATAGCAGCTTCTCAATTGAGTAACCCAATTTACTTTCAGGAAATATTGTCATGGAAAACTGATAAGAAGTTCAATGAAAATGACAAAACAGATCATCAAAGTTGACTTCACTTTTCAAGTAAACGGTAAAAAACCCAAGTTACTCGATCTTTTTAGACCAAGATGAAAGAAGCTCAGATGAATCATTAGAATATTACGTGCATTGAAAAATCTATACAAGAGTTTCTCAAGAAAAACCCAACTTGAGCATAAATTCCCGCTTGTTTCCCTGTGTCTGCTAGTTGAGGTTTAGGATTTTGGAGAATAGAAAACATGTTAGACTTACGTCAAGGAATCCAACATAGCTAAAATATCTGGAGAACTTCCAGACAAATATCTAACATAAATGCTTTCTGACATGCACATAGTATTTATTTATTTATTTATTTTTTGAGAAGTAATGAAATTTTAATAGAAAAAAAGAAAAGAAAAGAAAGAATGTACATGTGGTTAACAAGAAAACAGAGACTTTATCCGCCTAAAGGAGTGGTGAGAACACTAGGTACAAAGACACAAAATAAAGTCAAGAAGCATTGAAGCTGCTAAAAATAGACTCACTCTCTAAACTCCTGTAGCACCTTCCTAGATGGATTTCCCACAAACAAGCTTGCTCTCCTGACCACCTATTTTCCAAATCATTTGCTTCTCGGGGATATGGGTGAATCAGATGTCAGTCCATTCCACCAAGATCTCTTCAATCTGGAAAGGTGTAAGAGTGGCCATGAACAAGGCTGTGCACAAGAGAGTCGTGAAATAACAGTAGAAGAATCACCTTGACCTCCAGCTCTTTAAAACCATAAGTTGTGCCTCGAGCAACCATACTACCAAGGCATGAATCTTTACCCAAACTACATTGCCCTCCCCAACTGGTCCAGAAACAGGGTGAATAATTATACTCGAGTCACTAAAAATGCAGATTATGCCCGACAGACCCAGATTCAAAAACGAGCATCCATCAAAATTTAGCTTGATAAAGCTCCTTCCAAGAGGGGTCCGAACCAAATCGCACCTGTAAACAATTGGAGATGGGAATGAAATGGTAGTTCAATCTCTGATAAAATAGAGAGGTCACTAAACTCGAACAAGTGGAAACCCTCATCGCAACTTGGGCCATCACCGCATTAATCAACGGCTATTTCAAGCTCTTTGACTCCTCAAATATCCCACTATTTCTCTCCCCCAAAACAGTTCATAGTATCACAAACAAAACAGCTATATACATCATCCTGTATCACTTATCCAACAACAATAATCCCCATGGATAGATAACTGAAGTATAGTCCCTTGCAAAATCCAATCACCCCAATTAAGCATAAAAAGAAACACCAAATCCATCTGACCTCCAAGTAGTGACGAAACAGATGGTCAATCGATCCATCCTGTCAAGGACATGTGATAAAAATCTGAGAGACAACACTAGGAATTTCCCTCTGTTTTGAAGCATTTGTAGGTGCTATCCTTGTACAATAAGACCACCCAAATGAAGGCTTTAATTCTCAGAGGAATGGGTGGCTTCCTTAAGAAGGAAGGTAAAATGATCGAGGTAAGATACCATCCCTGTGGATGATATGAAAGAAAAAGCTGTTAGAGAAGTCTCTTAGGGTCTGGACGAATAATTCTAGAATTAGAGCAACTGTTGTCAATAAAAAGATCTTTAAAGAGAGAAAAAAGGAGGCCAATTTAAGGTCATCTAGAGCATCTCAAGGGAAGGTTCCACACTAAACAATCAACAGACAACAAGAGAACATCGGCCACTTTGAATCTGAAAATTCCAACTTTCTGACTTAGAGTAGGAAACAAGAGGAGAGAATAGAGTCCCCCACCATAAATCTGACACAAACCTGACAAGGATGCCATCCCCTATGCTAAATAAAAGATGGGAGCAATGGAAGAGATGGACCTCCTAGGACTAGCACGAACTATGCATCATAGCTAAAGGGAATTGTCCCACCCAGTGTTATGAATGCCATATTTCCTGGTTATAACCCTTACCCACAACCTCTCCTCAATCCCAAGCCTCAGCCAGTTTCCCAGCAAAGCAAAGTTCCTAGCTAGTGTGTTCCATATATTGATTCTACCTTCGCATTTCCCCCTACACACTATCTACCATTTGACTAGGTGATCCTTTCGGCACCTTTCACACCCTCCCAAAGAAAATCCCTTTGGATTTCTCCTATTCTTTTAGCCACACTAAAGGGATTTAAAGAGGGAGAGGGTATAAATAGAAAAGTTAGTCAAAGAAGCCTGGATATGAATTATCCTTCCACCAAAGGAACGATAATTCCTTTTCTAAAAAGCCAACTTCCCACCATGGAACAAAATATCGTATTGTATCACCCAACACGGGCGATACTTATCGTGTATCGACACCATCGATACAATACTTACCAGCACGATACAATACAAAAAAAAAAAAAAAATCAAAGTATCGCACGATACGAGTCGATACTATCGATTCAATTTATCGAGAGTATCAGTCGATAATACTCTCCATAAAACCAAAAAAAAAAAAAAAAAAAAAGAGCAGACAAGAACGTTTGCTTTCCTTCTTCTCCAAATTTCTCCCAAACCAAAAAACTGATTCAAAAACCATCAAAACCCAACCCAATACATTGAATTTCGACCTAGAATCTTGGGGTTTTATTTGAAAAATCTTAAAGGTTGTGAATCAAGAGGAACTTTTGTTCTTGCTGTACAGATTTTGCACAGGTATGGCATTTACCATTTTTTTCATTATAAATCAATTATTTTAGTTCAAAATGCAAAGATTTAGTTGTAGACATGTTAGATCTATGGATTTCACTATGGATCTTGAAGGGTTTCTTCTAGAAAAAATCCAGTTTTTTTTGGGTTTTCAAAAAATGCAGATTTTTTTTTTCAAGAAACAACCCTTTAAACCTTATGTTTAAGGTTGAATTTTTTATATGTGATAGGTTTGGGGTTGATCTATCACCCCTAGAAATAATCTTAATTTTGTGAAAAAAATAATTATTTTTTAAATTATTTTTCTGATAAAACAGCAATAAAAAATATAAAAAATTAATATTTATTAAATGAAATGTGTTCAGATTTTTATTTTGCTTTGTTTATTTATAGAAATTATATTATGTAAATCCTTCATTGATTTAGTTTCATAAATGCTATTTTATTCTTAATTTCTTATGTATTGTGTGTGTACTTAGGTTAAATTGTTATTGTCTTGTTTTTTTTCTAGACATGGCGTAGACAAAGGAGAGGAGGGAAGTTGATATTGGTTGGCAGCATGCGGAAGCAATAGATGTGAATAGATTATGGACAAGATGTAATTACTGTCACAAGGAGATGAAGGGAGGAGGGATCACGAGATTGAAAAACCATCTAACAGGATGGAATCCCAATGTAGAGAAGTGTTTGAATTTCCCGGTGGAGGTATCGAGGGCTATAGGGGAGCATCTTAGGAATTCAAAGAAGAAGAAGGCTGAGATTGCTATTGAGAGGGAGGCTATGAGGGAGAGGGTAACAGGATCATCTAGTGGGATTAGGAGGGATAGAGGAAAGGGCATACAGCTACAACAGGATGTTGATGTTGATGATGATGATGCGATGGCACCCCTTCAGAGAGAGCAGTATGAGGCAGCAATGAAGAGTTCTATATATGATCACCACCAGAGATAGATAGATAGATAGAGGAGGTGTGGATGTTAGATGTACTTCTAGTAGAGGTGTTGTTGTTGTTGGGAGGGCTGGGCGTGGTTTGATGCGTAGCACAAATGTCAGAGACGCTTTTGACAAAATGGTTGGGGGGAAGAAGTCTAAGAAGGCTAGGATTCCTAATTTAGAGGAGATGGATCCCTTAAGTTACAGGAGTAGAGATGCGACACAGCGTAGGATGAAGGATGTTTGGCATCCAGGAAAATGGGCAAAGAATATGAAACAAGCTATTGGTAGGTGGTTTATATACAGCAACATCCCACTAAATGCAGCAAACAACCCATACTATGAGACAATGATTGATGAGATTGCTAGAGCCGGCCCAGGGATTAAAGGTCCCACCCATAGTGTTAGGGATCGGACCAGGACGATCCCCGAGTTGATCCCGCGACGTAATTAAACCAAAAACCTATGACTCGGTCCGATCCCGAGTTGGATCGCCCGATCCATCTCGAGATCGGACCAAGTTGGGGTTTTTTTTTTTTTTTAATTAATTTAAGATGGGCCGTCTCGGCTGATCCTCGAGTTGGATCACCGATCCAACTTGGGATCGGCCGAGAACGATCCCGAGACCTAATCCGAGTTTAAACACTATGGTCCCACCCCATATGAGATCACATGTCCCATTTTAAATCAGGAGGTTGAGAAGAGACGGACATATATTCAGTCATTTATGAAAAAATGGGAGCAATATGGGGTAACTATTATGTGTGATGGTTGGATAGGGCCTACCAGGTTGTCCATTATAAATTTCTTAGCGTATTGTGATGGGAAGGCGATTTTTAATAAGTCAGTGAATGCATCTGATCAGATAAAGGATCACCAATACATTTTCAAGTTGATGGATGAGGTTGTAGAGGAGAAATATATTGTACAGGTTGTCACTGAAAACCAATCCTCATTCAAGAAAGCAGGAAAATTGTTGTTGGAGAAGAGGAAGCATTTGTACTGGACACCTTGTGTTACCCATTGTGATGTTACATGACTTTTGGGAGAGGAAGATGGTAAAAGATGTCATTGAAAAGTCCAAGAGGTTGACGAACTTTATCTACAACCATAATTGGGTTCTCAACCTGCAGCACATTTTAGGAGAGCTACTTAGGCCAGGGATTACACGATTTGCAACAAACTTTATTGCAATCAATAGCATTATTCAGGAGAAGGCAGGCCTAAAGAGGATGTTCCTCTCAGATGAGTGGCTAGGATGTCAGGTTGCTAAGGAAAAAACTGGAAAAGAAGTAGAGCAGCAAATTGTCCTCCATACCCCCACTTTGGGACCATGCACAGCTAGTAGCAGAGATACATGATCTCTTTGTTAAAGTACTGAAGATGATGAATGGAGAGAAGCAGGGTACAATGGGTTATGTATATGAAGCTGTCAGAAGATCAAAGCTAGCAATTCAAGCCGCTGCTCTGAGGAATTACAAGGACTACTGTAAAATTATTGATGCGAGACGTGAGAAGTAGCTCATTCAGGACATCCATGTAGCAGGTATAAGTTATAATATCTTTTCCTAATTCCTACTCTTGTTAGATTTAACTGGAATATTTGAAATTATTTATATCATTTTTTTCAGCATTTTACCTCCATCCGGCATACCATTGTATTGAAGACCTTGGAAGCGATGCGGTTTTAATAAGTGCATTCCAAAGAGTCATTTTGAGGTTCGAAAGTGATTAAACCAGATCTAATGCAGCACTTAATGAGGTAAGAAATGCTTTCTATTCTAAGAGATTGTTAAATAAATATGATTGATTCAAGAAATGCTTTTTTTTATCGATCAAAAAAACAATCAAAATAAATAAGTAAAAAATAAGAAATAACCTCTTTCACTAACAAAGTAACAAACTAACAATCTCTTTCTTTAGGAGAAATTATTTAGAGATTCTATATATGGATTTGGTGATCCCGCAACTATTAGGGCTCGAACTTCATTTGAACCAGGTATTAATGTATTAATTAATTTAATTTACTTCTTAGAACTTAGAAAACAATTGAAAAACTTAATTTATAAGTTATATGAGTGTTTGATTGTCTGCAACAAAGTGGTGGTTTTTATATGGCACTGATGCCCCTAACTTGAGGAGAGTGGCCTTGAGTCTATTATCACAGATGGCTTCATCTAGTGGATGTGAGAGACACTGGAGTACTTTCTCTCTCATCCATACTAGAGTGCGGAACTGTCTAAGCTACACAAAGTAGGAGAAGCTGGTATTTGTGCATTATAATATGAGACTCAGGATGCGACACCTTCAGAAACAAAGTCGGAGAGGTGAGGCAAACCAGTTGATTTGGCTCACATATTTGAAGATGATGAGATTCTTACTGAGTGGCTGGATAACCTACAGGAGGTAGTTCTAGATGAGCTTGATGAGCAGGGGTAGGCTGACTAGGCCAAATAGCTACTTGGCCGGCCTAGTTGAGAGAGTTAGTACTACTGAGCAGGGGCGGGCTGGGGAAGGAGTGAGTAGTTCTGGGGTTGGGGTTCCTAGGGATGGGAAAGGCCGACGAGTAGGAAGTAGTAAATGAATGGGAGGAGAAAGACAATAGAGCACTACCAGGCCAGGGATAGATTATGATGTTGAGTTTGCGAGGATGAGGGCTGGATCCGCAGCGTCCACTGGGGCTGGGTCTGGGACTGGAGGGCATGATAATGAGTGGTGTCCCATTATTTCTGATGATGATGACAATGGGAGTGATGGTGGTGGTGCAACAGAACCACAAAGGGAGCATGGACGTGGAGCTAGTGTTGGGCATCGGTGTAGTGGTGGTGGTGGCAGCGACAGTGGCATAGAGGAGCAACGATTTGATCATGCTACCTAGGGTCGTGGGGGAAATGCATCCCCTGAGCGTCTGCCTATTCGGACTCAGTACCAACGCCAACCACGACAACAACGCCATTCAGGACATGGACATCGACGACGACGATGATGATCTGCCGCATGGATTGGATGCGATTACACAGGGGGTTGATATGACTAATGTTGGGATTTCTAGCATATTTGGTGGTGGACCACATTCGGGTTCTAGCCAGAGATCTTCATTTAGTTATAATCGATATGGCTCTACATCATCATACGACTATGATTATGGCCATGGCCAGGCGGGATCATCGTCTTATCAACCTACTTATGGTTATGGACAGTGTTTACAATGTCGGCGACATGTCCCCCGACATGGTCGACGTGTCGCCATTTTTGGTACATTTTTGGTATGGGCGACACTAAATCAGGGTGTAAATCGTTCTACCCTGATTTCGGCGACTGTCGGCGACATGTAAGCGACATGGGGGAAAAAATTTCAATTTTTTTTTGATATTTCCCCCATGTCTCTCTACATGGGCGACATGGAGGAAATTTTTCAAATACAATATATTTATGATTTTCCTTTACACTTATTGAGGTTTTTATTCACTTTCCATGTGCCAGCGCGGGTAACAGTTGGCTTCTAAGTTAATACATATTGTATGTGTATCATATCAAAAACATGTTAATTTAGTATATTTTGACCTTATCTTTGCATAAAAATAGGTATTGTTGTATGTGTCCATTGTTTTCCTTGTGTATCCACAGTATCCATGATTTTTATAGCGTATCTAGCATATCCGTGTCGATACTTGATACGTATCCGTTTTCGGGCCGACCGATACACTACCTTGATATGATATTTTAAACCATGCTACTCAATCACAAGGTACCACATACTCACATGGAAAGGCTTCTCGCAAAGAGGTAAACCAAGGTACTAGATAGGCCAAGAACCAACCCCAAATCTAACTTAATAGGTATTGTTTTATTTATCCATCGTTTTCCTTGTGTATCCACCGTATCCATGATTTTTATAACGTATCCAGCAAATCTGTATCGATACTCGATACGTATCCGTTTTCGGGCTGACCGATACACTACCTTGATACGATATTTTAAACCATGCTTCCTACTCAATCACAAGGTCCCACATACTCACATGGAAAGGCTTGTCACAAAGAGATAAACCAAGGTACTAGATAGGCCAAGAACCAACCCCAAATCCTAGGATTTTCACACATGAGATTACCAACTCCTCATCTACGTGTAAACCAGACACTCGATTCTTGTCTAAGCTAATTTTAAGCCCATGCACCATCTTATAGTATCCAGTGTTTTAAAACGTTATGGCATAAGGAGAAGCGTTAGACCTTGGCTTGAGGCAAGGCATAAGCCTCGAAGCGTGAGGCATAAGCCTCAGTAGCATGCATTTATGAAATATAAATAAATTATTAAATATATATAATAAATAATAATACTCATTAAAAATATAATAAAAGGTAAAAAAATAAAAACATGATATAAAAAGGTATAAAAACTAAACAAAATTTCAAATTCAACATTAAAAATATTCAAAGTATGTACTCAAATAATAAATTCCATTCGTTAAGTAAAAGAAAAGCAAAAAGCAACCAATCATCACATTTTCAACTTTCAAGTTTCAGCAATAGTAATACAACAAATGAAACACATCATCATCACCAAAGGAAACCAACATATAAGAATGTTCTAAATTCTAAAGAAATCTTCACTTTGTTGAGACTTGAGACTTGAGAGAAATCTTCATGGGGTTTTTCTTTCATGTGCTCTCTTTTGTTTCTCCAACAGTCGAATGATCCTTTTTGTGATTTTTATAAGTAAAAGACAACCAAACTTAACTATATTTACATAATAAAAGATAACATAAACGTGGGCCCCTTTTTTTGCAATTTTTTTCAGTATGCTCATATAGCTTACGCCTCATGCATGATGCATTAAAAATAGCGCAAGGCGTAGGCCTTTTTAAAAATTGCTTCTACGGGGCCCTAGAAGTAATTCTTGGGCCCAAAAGCATTTCAAATAAATAAATAAGCATTTGGTAAACCCAAGTAAAAAGTGATTCCACAAGAATCGCTTCATCCAAACGTTGATTCGTTTGAAGCTACTATTCCCTACTTTTGAAATCACGTTTGCGGGAATCAATTTGAGGTTTTAACGAAATTTGTCTTATGGTCTTATATGCCCCTCTTAAACTTTTAAAATACATATTTTACCCATGTTATCTTCAAGAACATAACTCCTACTGAATATAGATTTCCTACTCTACACAAACTTCTCACAAATCTAACTTCATCTAATCCTCATCTTTTCAAGACAATCTCCAAAAACAAAGAGTAGAAAAACAAAAAGATTCGAAGGAAGGTAAACTCAAAGGTACTTTAAGAAACAAATCTACAATTTCAGGTATGTTAGCAAAACAAAGCGATTCGAAGGAAAGAAACCTCAAAGGAAATTTAAGAAACAATTCTACAATTTCAGGAATGTTAAGTTTTTTGTCTTTCTTACTCTGGTCTATTGATCAGTTGTCAAACCTAATCAGTGGCCTAACTAAAAGATTCGTTCAATTTCAGGAATCTACAATTTCAGGTATGTTAGCAAAACAAAGCGATTCGAAGGAAAGAAAACTCAAAGGAAATTTAAGAAACAATTCTACAATTTCAGGAATGTTAAGTTTTTTGTCTTTCTTACTCTGGTCTATTGATCAGTTGTCAAAACCTAATCAGTGGCCTAACTAAAAGATTCGTTCAATGCATTGCGTCAAGAAGCTTGTCATAGGATCGCCACGTCCAAGTAGTCGTCGTCTCCAATACAAAAACGAGAACGAGCAGGAGGAGAAAATCGGGGTTGAGGAGAACAAGGGGGAGTTCTTTTGGGTCTACTTTGCAGTTCTGCAACTCCCGTCATCTTTTTTCCTTTCCATTATAGAATGTTTCTAACGATTTTATATAACTTGACGTGGAAGTGCTTTTTCAATAGGTGTTTACCAAACATCTTTTATTCCTCTGAAGCAGTACTTACGAATCGCTTCATAAGATCAATTTTAAAGGAATTGTTTCTCCTTCCAAGAAGGATGCCAAACACACCCTAAGGATACATCTAGCCTATGTTACATAGATTTGGCTTCTAGCCTAACGAATCGTGTGTCCATACGTGTGGACACAGATTCGGACACCGACACGCCACTGATTCGAGAGAATTCGCCTAACAGCCGTGTCGCATAAATTTTAAAAAGGTAAGCCAAATAATCCCTTTATTTTCGGTTGAAATTCAAAGACAATAGGTTAAAGAAGATTGTGATTTAATAACTTACCTTTATTTTCAGGTAAAATTTTGCAGATTATTGAGCTCTTCAGCTTTCCCCTTCAACTTGAGTTTTCTACCCCTTCAAGGTGCATCTGCAGAGGGCGTGCTCACGAGCGAGAAGTTGAGAACCCTCATTGGAATACTCTCACTTCAAGATTAAGAATAAAAAGAGGGAAAAATTGCTGTAGAAAAGACGGAATCAAAGAAGAAAACGAAGAAGGAAAAGAGAGAGAGAGAGAGAGGAGAGAGAGAGAGAGATGTGATTAAGAAAAAAAGGAGGGGGAAAATGCACTAGAAAAGAAGAATCGAAGAAGAGGAAGAGAGAGAGCCCTGTATAAGCAATGAATAGGATTTTTAATACTTGAGTTATGATCAAGCATTAGCAATTGTATGGTAACATGTCTTTAAAACATTTTTTTACCCAATCTGTTGCTTTTATGTAAAACATAAACAATTGTCATCAACTTGCGACACATGTATCTGCAGTCCCCTACGTGAAAAAGGTTGATTACAAAAACAAAAGGTTGTATTCTGATCAGGTTGAATTTTTTGTTTTTTTTGGTAACACTGATCAGATTGTATCAAATGCAAAGGAACGTACTAAAAAAATGCAAAGGACAAACAAGCCCTAATGGTACGTGTTTATTAGGATTTTGCCACGACGGTGATATAAGGGTCTTTAATAAAAAAAAAAATTAGATATATAGCTGTTTCCCTCGAATCCTATATTATATAGTTTTCTAAATCCGACACTTCGTACCCGTGTCTGACTCCAATACAAGTACCCGTACCTATGCAACATAACGTCTAGCCCAAACCTAGATTCCTCAGATGCATCAAGAAAAAGAAAAGTGGCTTCAGAAAATTGGAGATGTGATATGTATACGCAATCATTCACCACTAGGAAACCTCTTACCCGAAATTCTCTACTCCAGAAAACATTGCTGACCAAAGTAAATTGTAGGTAAAGTGGATCATGTATCTAAGACCTTTGGAGGATGCAACCCCACAATTGACCATTCCCTTGAAAACGGAAACAAAGACATATTGCTAAGACAACCCCTAACCCACCTAACTTAAAGCTGTTCCAAGCATACACCGAATCCACGAATCCCAATCCACTATATCCAAAACTTTCTATATATCCCATTTAAACACTAGATCTGGTTTCTCTCTCCTTTCACATTTGTTTGCACTCAAGGTGCTATCACGTATTTGTCTCCCTTCTATGACTGCACTCTAATGCTGGGACACAACCAAATTCAAGAAGGTCCTATCAAGTATTTCCCTCCCTTCTATGACTGCAGTCTGATGCTAGAACACAACCAAATTCAAGATCACATTCAACCTATCAGAAAATACTTTAGCAATTATCTTATAAAAACTAGTACCAAACTGATTGTTCTAATATCCTTAATCAACTTTCCCCAGTTTTTTTAGAAATGAGCAAGACAAAACATTCATTGTAAAATGTATTTACAATCCCACTGGAATGAAATTCCTTAAACACTTCCATGAGATCATGTTTGATGATTTCCCAACAATCCTGGGAAAAAGCAATAATGAATTCATCAGGCTACACGGCTTTATCTCTATCCACATCCCAAAATGCGTCTTTGACTTCCTTTTCCTCAATCTGTCTCTCAAGCCAAAGGACTTTTGATTCATTGATCATCAAGTTATCCAAATGAAAAAAGTTAACTTTTAGTTGTTGCTTAGACCTGTAAAGGTTTGAGAAGAACCCAAAAAGTGCCTTCACAATCTCCTCATCCTAAATCTCTACAACATATGCAATACCATATCCAATTCTTTCTACTCCCATTTGCCAACCTGTGAAAGAAATATGTGTTGGCATCTTCCTCTTTAACCCATTTGAACCTCAATTCTGCCTCCAACTTATTTTCTTCCTTCTCAATAGATCATCCTGCTCTCCTTTAAGTGACCTCTTACGCTCAAGCTCCTCACTTTTTAGGGAACTCGACTGCACACACACGACTAATTACTCAATATCATGGATTAACATCTTTTTCTCGATAATAGACCAGAAGGTACTTTTGTTCGAATCCGTTAGTTTCCTTTGATGAAGTTTAAAGACTTGATGAAATTGAATTCCATCTTTACTAACATCTCTCTCCTCCCACCACCAAGAAACAAGCTGGAAAAAGATACAAAAAAAATGGATCTAATAATTACATGTTTTCAAACCTAAAGGGAGATGGCCTATGTGACTCTGAAAAAAGTAGGATGGGGTTATGGTAAGACACTTGTCAAGGGAGTGCTCTCTGAGTCACAGATGGGAGGCGTGCATCCCAATCATTAGAAGGGAGGAACCTATATAGTCTGTAGAAGAGCTGGTCTTCTTGCATATTAGAACCAGTGAAATCTGATCCATATAACAGATGACCCATCAACTCAAGAATCAAGATCCTAGATTAAATCTGAAAGCTCCCTTGTACTCCCATTGATTCTGCCACCTTTAACAACAACAACAACAACAACAACAAAGAAAACCACGTTGAATCAGCAGCCAAATGCTACGGTAAAGAACAGTTCCCCCAATTCTCTCTCAATTCCTCCCAGAAAGGCCAATAAATACACAACAAAGCCCATTAACCATTCAAACTTATCTTCCAAACCTAAGCAATTGATTGTAATTGATAACCTGCCACCCGCAAAAAGTTCACAGGACATCTATCAATGTTCCATACCGCAACGACAACTCAAAAAGCACAAATGTATGGTAAAACTTCCTTTTTTTGTTACAATCTCCTCAAAAATCCATCTAAGAAAAAGTCCCAACAACATAATAAAACACAATTTGGAGTATGTGACATATTCTTGGCAACCATATCAGAATTGAAATCCTGCCAGATACACCACAGATCACTTGAGTTGCCAAGGAGAACAAAAAGGCAGAAAAATCTGCCATATTCTTTATCTATTTTTTTTTAATAAAACTGGAACTTACCCGTTTCAAAAAAAAAAAAAGGCAGACAGATCCATAGGAAAGCAAATAAACTACAACCAAAATTGGACAGAAATCCATCCGAAACTCAATGGCCAAAGTACATAAACTAGAACCAACGTAGTCCATAAGAATGCAAAGAGTTTTGTCATTAACTCCACATTTAGGTAGCATCTCACAAGTCAAATCACGTTAAAAAAAAAACAAAAGTTTGATTACACCAGGTCTTGAAAGAGAGGACCACTCCCTTGAAGATAAAATGACAACTTTAAAAGAGTTGTTGTTGGTGATGGTGGTGGTGGTGGTCGTGTGGGG
>JAUPMG010071202.1:0-13164 GCA_031762675.1 Pachysandra terminalis
AGATCAAGGCAATCAGGGGAAGTAACCCACATCACACCATTTCCACCATTAGATTCTGGGGCTGGAACAGTTACCAAAGGGAGGGGTGTATCAATTTCTTCTGTCAGCATAGGGCCACTGGGTGATCTCTTAACCTCCATCGTGCATGCTGAAAATCCTGCCAATATATAAATAAGAATATACAATAAGAAGAAAAATAAAAACAGAAAACCTTCTTAAACAATTTTAATCATCCACAAGCACCAGTGGAAATGTATAAGCAGCTTTACATATGATTGACCTTGGCTAGTACAAAGTGATAAGGAAATTCAATACAATACATCTCTCATTCTCTTACAGTGCCATAACAAATTTTCTACAAAATGGGGGTATGAACAAGATAAAAGGATATCATGCATTAGAAAATGAAATATCTATTGTGACTTCTTTTATTTCAAACTTTTTTATACATGCCCACTTAAGGGCATTATTTTTTGTTTTTCTTTTAATTATCTTTTATTACAAACAGCTTCTTTTATTTCATATTTTTATGGCTATCCTCTTAGGGGCATTGTCTTTGTTCTACAGGTACTTTTCTTCCAATAGAACTTTTATCTTGTCTATATAATCAAAAACAAAGAATGCTAAAAAGCCAAATATTAATCAACAATTAATGCATCAGGTCAATTATAATGTCAACAATATATAGACTGCAATATTCAGTTAAGGCAATCAACCAATATAAAATTTGGTGAACTCCAAATGAAACTATTGAATTAATTCATTTTAGTTTGAGACCAAGTATCAGACCTGAAACACAATTGTAACAGCCATCTGCATCTTGTGCAAAAGAATATCCATTGGAGTGCAAACTGCAAACTCCTGCCCTCCTGTCAGTAGAGTTTCCATTTCCTGTATTGTCAACAACTTCCAAAGTTATTAGGAAATGTACGTTTAGAACAAAATTTTTTTTTATTGTACATTTAGAACACAACTATTTTTATTTTTTTCCTTTCTATTCTTAGTATAGAATACAAAACTTGAAAAATGAGTCACATTATTCGACCTTTCAATATATTATCCGCATTATCCACTCTCTTTCCAGAAAGAGCCTGCTTGAGCTTGCATCCAAGCTGAACAAATAGTGTACTCAACAATGCACCACCTGCAATAAGGATCCAATTTGGCCCCTCCCCTTGATCTTTTTTTGATTTTTGAGCTCTAGGAACCCCATTTGTTCTAGATTTCATTTTAGGAGCTTGGAAAGTGTCGAAGGGAAAAGCTTAGTAGCACCCAAATTTGGCCTACATTGATGAATGCATCGAACTTCCATAGCTGTCACAGGCAAATTAGGTTAAACCATATCAAATTAGAAAGAAAAAAATGGGCATCTTCAGAAGGATTTTTACACCTGACCAAACTGATGTTTCACAACAAAGGAAAGAAAGCATCAAAAGTATACATGTGAAGGATAGGGTTATTTCTATATTCTTATTTAAATTTGATTTATAATTAAGAAGCGCTTCAAAAAAGTTTGATAGTATATACCTTTTACATAAAAATAAGCAGTTCTTTGGCAAAGACATGGCTTATAAAGTTATAACTTTCAATGGAACCATCTGCCTTGTTGCATTTTTAGGTCAAAAATATTGCATATATATATATATAACACTTTTCAATACAATTTTGCCTTAATTTTGGCATTCTACCTGGTAACTGGGAAGATGAGGTGGCCAATCCAAACGGTTCAGCAGGTTTTGACCCTCTGGATGTGCCATATGGATAGTAAATAAGCCCCATTAATTCAAATGTAGCAGATCTTGTCACGTGTAACAGTAAGCATCAAAATTTTAATATCTAGTCTATAAGAATAACATTAGATTTAGGACAACCCTTCGTAGCATAACTTACATATGTAGCAGATATTTTCATGTGTAACAGTAGGCATCAAATTTTTAATATCCAAGTCTGTACAAGAATAAAATTGGATTTAATACATTGCATTTATATGTGAAAAACTATATATATATATATAAACATTCTTCAATCCAATTTTATCTTAATTTCGGCATTCTACCTGGTAAGACATGGGATTTCTTCCAACTGGGAAGGTGAGGTGATCAATCCAGATGGTCCACCAGGCGGTGAACCTCTGGATGCGCAATGTGGATAGTAAATAAGCCCCATTAATACACATGTAGCAGATCTTGTCACGTGTTACAGTAGGCATCAACTTTTTAATATCCAAGTCTGTACAAGAATAACATTGGATTTAGGACAACCAATTTTTCATTTGGCAAACCGTAAAACCTCTCCTTTAGATAAGGATTAATCCCGTTTCACTTCTCTCCTTCTCATAAACGTTCGTAAATTCTTTTTCCAGTGATTTGAATATCTTAATAGGGAAAGTTACTAATATTTATAGGCCTTTTATCTGATGGTGAAATTATAAAAACGTTAGAGAAGAGTAAGTCCTGGCAATGAATTATTGTATGTGATAGAAAACACTTGACGTTGCTCGTTCTTTTTTTATCTTAATCTTTAATGAGATTGTGGTGACGATGGTGAGTAGAAGCGAAAAAGAAAAAGTAGTGGAAAAGAATTGAATTATAGGTTTTAGCAACATGCAAAGGGTGCATGTGTCGTGTCTGCCCTTTTGTGCTTTGATTGAATCAAAGCATGTCTGTTCTTCCTTGCAAGAAGAGAAAATAGAAACATAAACAAATCAATGAAAGTATATGACGTGAGGTGCCTCTTAGAGAACATGCATTGCAAACCCAAAAGGGAGAATTATAGAAGGCAGCCCCCTTAGTGTAATTATATTAAATTATAACCAGTAAATATAATAATTTAAGAAAAAAATGTTTTTAAGGTGGAAACGTGAAAACCAAGATAACTATTCTGTTATTATCTGTTTAATATATTAATTTTTCATAATTATCTTTTAATTAAGAAAAAAGGGTTTGTTAGCACACACATGAAACATCAAATATCTCCAAAAAGATTTTCTTCCTACCTATTTGATTGGTAAAGTGCACAAAATAGAATACTACAAAGCAATGCACTTGGTTGCCATTAAACCTGCCAAAAGACAGATTTTCAAATATAAATGTAAAATAATTACAATACCAACAAAATTTCCTGCTTCTTAGCGTCCTCACAAGGTAAATAGAATAGGTTGCAAATGTATGTTTCGCAATAAATGAATTCAGGTTGGACCATAATTGGATAGGGTTGACAAGGCATGTCAAAAAAGGACCAGGATGGCCCAAGACAAACCCGTACAAAACCGGGCAGATTAAGTTGGAAACTTCCTACTCTAGTTTATATTCAACAGTGATATGTGGTGAGCCAAGAATATTCTGTAACATGGACATGGAGAAAGCCTAGAATGACGTTACTTGTAAATCCTTGCCTTACAAGCTTCAATTTGGAATCAAATGTAGGACTTGGGTTAAAGCACGTATTTCAAATGTCTCATTCTCAATGTAAGTAAATGGGGTATTCTCGAGCTTCCTCTGAAAGCACATAAGGGATGAAACATGGAGATCCTTTTCTCCGTATTTCTTATCACGGTCATGCTGAGATGCTCTGAGCATATTGATCCAAAGAACGAAGCGACACGAAGCCACAGTCTCATTGTGGGATTTCCCATGGAAAGGGAGGCTCCTTCAATTTTCCATATTCAGCTTGCATACAATAAATTATTCTGTTGTGGTGCGAGGCATTGCCAGATTTGAATATTTAAATGCACAAGCAATCTCAACACTCGAACATTAATCTTGCAAAGAGTGTTATCTTATGGCGAGTGAGGAGCCTAATCTTAGCAACTAGAGATGAAGTCAGGGTGCAAAATAGGTAAACTACATTCCCTTTATTTAGCCTTACCTTTAGGTGCAATGTTTAGAACTTCGTCAACTTGATGACTTGATTTTCGAAAGTGGAAAAGACTGGCTATGCAATGTTTAAAACTTTGTCAACACAAGGACACAATTCTCCAAGCAGAAAAAAGATTGACTACCCAAAATGGGGATTTAAGGGGTAAGCTAAAATTAATCGTCAGTACTATTATATTCAGTACCATGAGCTGCGTTGCTTCTCAGCTTCTTCTCAAGCCAAGGCAGTGTAAAATGGAAGTGAAAAGGAAAGGAGTGACTATTCAAAGAAGGCAGATGCAACTTCAAGGAGATGTTTGCCCACATTATCTACTACGTCACATCCCTAATCATGTTTGTGAGGCATCGACTAGCGGTCAGCTTCAAGGGGATGTTTACCCACACTATTTACTAGTCACATCCCAGAGACCATTCAAAGAAGACAATTGCAACTTCAATGAGCAGCGAGACAAGAGATGGTTAAGTTTGTCTTGAAAATTAACAGCTCCGTAGTTTTCTTATCCAATTTCAGATACAAACATACCAACTGAGGTAATTTGGTGGACTATGATCTCTCTTGTGTGAAGCAAATCATTGGTCTTGACAGCTTAGGTATCAATTCAGATGATTCCTTAATTGACAAGGGCCTCGAATCCTACCATAATAGGCTTTCCTCTCTCCCCCTTCTGATCCAGAATGCAACTTTGTATCGGTTCGAATTCCCCGCAAGGTGGTGTGCTAGTTGTACTATATTTATTTCCAATATGCATCAATTGTCTTCTTGTCTTAACACTTTCCAGAAGCTTTTCTTCATATTTGCCTGCTTCTCACAATCACTATGGTTTAGCTGCATTATCTATAAATGTAAATTGAGTATAGCCAATTTTTCCCCATTGTCTTGGGCCTCAACATCTGAATCAGAGAGGTAAGAAAGACATACAGGTAATGAGATTGGGGAAAATCATTTGGTGAGAATAAAGGAAAGAACCAAGTTTTTTAGGATTGAGGTAGAAGAACAAGTGTAATACAATGGCGATTTCTAAGCCATTTCTGCTCAAAAGAAACCCAAATCAAAACATAACAAGAAGGAAAAACAGTGCTGGGGAATTAAACTTTTGGAGTGGAATATTTATTATGATATAAGAGCAGAAAATTAGGGGTGTCCAAGAAAGTGAAGGGGCTGGTAAGGACATGCTGAGGCATGGGAATTTTGACATCTTAGTGCCAAGAAAAGAAAAAGGAGATGATCGATAATATATGGTTAGGATTGTTAGCAAACATGATACAGCAAAAAAAATGTCAAGATTAATATGATTTTTTCCTGGGAAAAAAAACAGAGTAAAAAAAGGTCAACATTTTGATATCAAAAGTACTTTGATCAAATAATTCAAGTTTAATATGTTATAGGCTCCCAAAAAAAAAACCAAGAAAACATATCAGTGAAACTATCCGTAGTCAGAAAAATTAACCTGTAATTCTAAATAATTCATGTTCACCAACTATAAGAAACTAAAATTTTATCAATATCCATATTTCTCTTAAAATGTGATGTATTATGTCCTAAAGATTTGAATTTTTAAATTTATGATAATAGTAAAATAAGAAAAGTAAAAAATAGAACATCATTTAAAGACTATTCTCCTTTCATATCTCTATTAAAACTCGCTTTCCATTTTATTTTATTTTTGCTTTTCTAAGATCATTCCAAAGTTCCTAAGTCAAGGTAGTTGGTAGTCTTAGAATCACAATATTAATAGATAAAAGACAATTAATAAAGAAAAGGCCATTTGAATCTATTGAATGAAAGAAAATAACACATCAATACCTAATAAAAAAGGTTCAATAAAATCTGTTGAATGAAAAGAGATAAAAATATATTTTTTCATATCTAGAAAGGAAAACAATAAGTTTTTTCTTTGAAAAGTTTTATATGGAAAATGTAAAAAATGTGTTTAATAAGTTTTATGGGGGAAAAAGAGCTTTTTCATTGCATAGTTTTAAATAAAGTTTAAAACGTTCAGCATCAAAATGTGTTTTTCTGGGAAAACAAAAAAGAAGTTTGCTAACAGTTTAAGAATATCTGAGATGGTATATTAAGAATTGGGTTTTCCTCCCTCAATTGAAGCTACATTGAGACTCGTCATTACAGAGAATGTGACTGTTCTAGTGTTGATCAAATGATTGGGACTTTAAGAGTGTCTATTAGGTTTAGGAGTGCAGGTGATAATTTTGAGTGAGTGTTGCTGGAGTCTATGCACTGGATAAGCCAACGATGATATGTGCTTTCTGTGCAGAACGTTAATCAATTTATAAGGGTTGGTGACTACACGGATGTGTGGGCACCAAGTTCAATGTTATTTATGAAAAAGGAGGAGAAAGTCTAACTAGAAGTATGAAGGGTTTCTACGATATCATTGGCTCCTGTGATCTTTTGGATACTCCCTTATGTTTTGCTAAATTCACTTGGACTAGTTTCCAAGAAAAATCCCCATTATTGTATATGCAACAGATTTTTAATATCTGCCAAATGGGAAGACCATTTTAGCGAGTTACATTACGATAGTGTACCCAGCCAATTTCCAATCTTTGCCTAATTTCATTCTACTGAAGGTGTTCACAGCGGAGGTTTTTCATTCTCTACTGAAGGTGTTCACAGAGGCCCAACCCCCTTTCTTTCCAAGAATATGTGGCTTTCCCATCCTTCTTTCAAGACGAAGTTAAGAAGTGGTGGAAGGAGAGAGATCAGAAAGCTGTGGCAGGACATTGCTTCATGAAGTCACTAGGCTCCCTGAAGAGAAAAATTGAAAAGATGGAACGAAGAAACTTTTGGGTGTTCTTGGTAGACATAGGTCCAAATAAGATTATGGAGATGAAAAGGCTTGAATTAAGGGAAAGCAATAGGAGTAATGCTCAAAACGGCTTGAGACCATTTAAGTGAGAAAAGAAACAAGTTGGAGACATAACATCAGAACACATTCCTTATTTTCTGGGGAAACGAATGGATCCTAAAGGTTAAGAACAGTCAATGGGAAAACCGATTTAATACTACTAACATATAAACAACAGGAAAACTAATACTTCTCCTCCTGTTGGAAGTGCCCTGTACTTCAACACTGTTCAAACTCCTCACCTCCAAAAATCTCTGTCGCCTCATTCCGGTAACTCACCTTAACAATTCCAATAGTCTACAGACTATGTGTCTCGTTACCTCTCCCCCGAACCACTTAAAAGTGTTATTTCCTATAAGTTTCTATCCAGAAACTCAGATTCAGCATCAAAGCAAACCATGCCCTGGCTTGTTAAAGCTTCATACCTGAAGTGATCCAATGACAGATGTTTCATCCACAATTAAGTCAAATGTCAAGCTCAAATAGAGAGAGACATGCAACAGTCAACACCAAAGAAGGAAAGGGGAAGATTCAATCCATCCATGAGTTAAGGAGCTGATAAGATACTGCAGTAGCTGGACTGCTCAATCCATGGGATCTGGAGAAGGGTGAGGATACTTGCAACCAAAGAAGAATGGATTCACGGCAACTACGACTTGGATAGCTTAAGATTAGGATGTTCTAATTTTGTAGCCATCTTTTATGGCATATAGTTAGGAGGTGAACTCTAAGAAGAGAAGATTATCAATTGTAGTTGTTTTTCTTGTTATCTTATCATTCAATAAGAGAGGAATCCCCCCTGGACGTGGGAACTGCTTCAGTTACTGTTTTCTTCTTCTTAGGACCATATCATTTGGTATCTAAGCAGTGGTCCTAATTGTGATCCAAACACCTATGGTGGAAGGAACTAGATCTCAAGAGACTAAGCGTATGGGGAAATCACTCAAACAATAGTGTGAGAACTCCGAGTCTCATACCGAGGTTCTTAAGGAACTTCGTCAATGGATGGCTGTGATGAGCCTGAAATATGATCAGATGGCAGCTCGATTCACTGCACCAAAGAGTGACCGTGCAGAATCTTCTCACCACAATGATAACCGGCCAGCTACAATACAGGACGCAGGTCTAGCCAATTTACCTAAGATCGACTTTCCCTGTTTTGAGGGAGAGAACCCACGTGGCTGGGTTTATCGCTGTGAACAGTTCTTTAATTACCATGGGATCAGCGAAGAAGACATTGTGTATTTGGCATCTAAAATTTGGAGGGCACGGCCCTCGATTGGTTCCAGGGCCACGAGGCAGCTACCAACACAATCATGTGGAACAGTTTCTCTAAGGACGTTAATAGTCAATTCAGACCCAGTGCATATGATGATGATGTAGGACAACTCACAAAGCTCAAACAAGAACAGTAAAAATTTATCAGGAACAATTTGAAGCTCTAATGGGGCGAACTGAAGGATTGTCAGAAAACCTTTTTGTAAGCTGTTTTACCAGAAGCTTACAAGCCGAAATCCGAAATGGGGTCACGACGTTTACAAGAAAAAACAATGGATTCGGCTATTAGAAAGGCTCATGGGCCCTTCAAATTCAATCCACTGCCCTCTCCAGCCCACGTGTCTTCCAGGAATTCTCTTCCACCCATTAAAAAAATTTCATAGGCCGAAATGGAGGACAGGCGAGCAAATAAATTATGCTACTATTGTGATGAGAAATATGTCATGGGCCAAAAAGCGACTGATATATTTGCTTGAGAGGGATGATCTGATCGAGGACGAGGACAACTTGGAACAAGAGGAAAAAACCGAAGAACCACTGATATCAGTTCATGCACTAGCTGGCTCAATGTCCTATCAAACCATGCGCATCACCATTCTCGTAGATTGGTCGTGGCTTCATCAAGCGACGACCAATCACCATTCTCGTAGATTCAGGAAGCACACACAATTTTCTGGATCCAAGCATGGCCAAAAGGACAGGATGCATAATCCATCAAACCCATCCCTTATTTGTGCTTGTAGCATACGAGACAAAAATTACTAGTACAACTATCTGCCGCCAACTAGAGTGGGTTATGCTTATGCAAGGTACCCTCTTTCAAAATGATTTTTGATTACTCTCACTGAGTGGGTGCAACATGGTCTTAGGTGTGCAATGGTTAACTTTCCTCGGTCCCATTGTGTGGAATTTTAAAAATTTGCGCACGGAATTTCAACACAATGGCCGCAAGCATGTGTTATGTGATGCTACAAGCAGCACCATCAAAATTGTGGGGGCAGAAAGGACGAAGAAAACGTTGAACAAATCAGGGCATGAGGCAATGGCCCAACTATACGCCCTCCAAACCGAACCAGCACGACTCGAACCGGACGAGGTAATAATCGAGCTTAAACTCCTACAGTTACTTGATGAGTGTGCTAAGATCTTTGCAGAACCAGTTGGACTGCCCCCACACCACTCACACGACCACATGATACCCCTAAAACCAGGCAGCGACCCGACCAATGTACGACCATACCATTATCCGTATATCCAAAAATATGAGATCGAAAAGATTGTTAAGGAAATGTTGTTAGCTGGAATCATTAGGCCAAGTGTTAGCCCTTTTTCATCACCGGTCCTATTGGTGCACAAGAAGGATAACACATGGCGGATGTGCATGGATTACTGTGCCTTGAACCATGAAGGATAAATTCCCCATTCCGACCATCGATGAACTTTTGGACGAATTACATGGGTCCAAATTTTTCTCCAAGCTGGACCTAAGATCGGGTTCCAAATCTGGGTTCATCCACCGGATGTGCACAAAACGGCGTTCCAACCCCATGAAGGACACTACATGTTTTTGGCCATGCCCTTCGGGTTAACCAACACACCGCCAACATCCCGAAGCTTGATGCACAAGGTATTCCGACCCTACTTACATCAATTCATTCTAGTGTTTTTTGAAGACATTCTAATCTACAGTTGCAATTGGGATGAACATATGACTCACTTGGCTATCACGTCGGATCAAGTATAAAAAAAATCAGCTTTTTGTAAAAACATCTAAGTGCAGTTTCGTCAAACAACAACTAGAATACTCGGGGCATTTGATTTCAAACCAAGGAATGACAACAGACCCAAAAAAAAATTGTAAGCATGCAATCATTGCCCAAACCGACCACACTGAAAAGCTTAAGAGGCTTCTTGGTCCTCACTGTGTACTATAGGCGTTTTGTGCATGACTATGGCAAGATTAGCCAACCCCTCACCTTGATGCTAAAAAAAGATAATTTTCTATGGTGAATTGGTGATAGGAATCAGAAGGCCATGGCTACCATTCCCGTCCTAGTCATGCCTGATTTCAATGAAGAGTTCGTGGTCCAGTGTGACACCTCCGGGGCCGGGCTTGGGGTCATTCTCATGCAAGAAGGCAGGCCATAGCTTTTGCTAGCAAGGCCCTATCTAGCAAAAGCCTTGGGATTCTCAACATACGAAAAAAAAAAACTGTTAGCCGTGGTCTTTGCTGTCCGCAAACGGCAGCCTTATTTAACTAGGGGCCATTTGAAAATAAGGACCAATCACCTTAGCCTCAAGGACATATTAGAAGTTGGAACAACGGATCAACACTCCTATGCAACACCAATGGCTAACTAAATTAATGGGCTATGACTTTAAAATCATGTATCGTAGTGGCAAAAAAAAAAAAACAAGGCCACCGATGCCTTGTTTTGGTGAGATGAGGACCCAGCCCAATTAACTAGGATTTCAATCAGGAACTGAAGGCGGAGCGACTCAAGCGCCTGATGAATCCCAGGTCAACTATCGGCTCTATCCATGCCTACACCCAATTGGGTGGACATGTTCAAGCAAGAGTGGCAGCAGGATGCTACGTTACAATCCTTGATACAGAACCTGATCAACGACCCAAACTCACATCCGGGTTATGTGTGGGGATCAAATCAACTCCGGTTCAAAGGTAGGTTGGTACTCAACCCCATCTCATCTCTTAAAATTTCCATATTGTATGAAGCCCACAATGGACCATTTGGAGGGCACTTAGGAATCCACAAGACTCTCCACCGAATCAAAAGAACCTTCTTTTGGGACAACATGAAACAGGAGGTCCACCATTACATTGTGGAATGCGACATGTGTCAACGTAGCAAAACCAAAAATGTGGCATGACCTGGCTTACTTCAGCCTCTTCCAATTCCAACCTGAGTATGAGTGATATCTCCATAGACTTCATAGATGGGCTACCTCAATCAAACAAAGAGACAATATTTGTGGTGGATGATAGATTGAGTAAGTATGCTCACTTCACTGCAATGAATCATCACTATAAGGCTATGGATGTGACAACTATTTATGGATCACATTTTCAAACTACATTGCATGCCCACAACAATTGTAAGTGATCGTGATGCTGTCTTTACTAGCACCTTCTAGCAAGGACTTTTCCAGCTCCAAGGGACCCAACTCTGTATGAGTTAGAGCTATCACCCTCAGACCGACGGCCAAAACCGAAGTTGTTAATTGCTGTGGAAAATTATCTCCAATGTGTAATAGGTGACTGACCCAAACAGTGGACAAAATGGCTCGCATTGGCGGAATGGTGGTATAATACTTCCACTCGGATACGAAAAATATCCACTTATGAAGTCGTCTATGGCCAACCACCACCCTCATTCCACATGTATGTACTGGGCAACTCCAATGTAGCAGCAATTGACAAAAGCCTGCGAGATCGGGATGCTATGATTTGATTGCTTAAGGAAAATTTAAAAGCTCAGCATCGCATGAAACAATTAGCTGATCTACACCGGACTGAAAGATCATTTGCCGTAGGAGACCAGATTTACTTGCATCTCCAACCGTACTGAAAAACCTCAATTGCTTTAAGAAAGAGTCACAAGGTAGCACCTAGATACTATGGCCCCTTTCAAATTCTACAGAAGACCAGACAAATGGCCTACAAACTGGAGCTGCCACTCACCTCACACATTCACCCGGTCTTTCATGTCTCATGCTTAAAAAAGAAGACTAGGGAGAAAGCAATATCTCAGCCCAAACTACCAACCACGGGAGAAGACAGCCAGATTCGCTTGTAACCGGTCTGGATTTTAGACCAACGCGTAGTGAAGAGGAACAACCAAGAAACAACCCAAGTCCTGGTTCATTGGTGAACTCCTTTCCGGAGGATGCCTTGTGGGAAAGGTGGGACCAACTCCATGAAAGGTTTCTGGTTTTTCAACCTTGAGGACAAGGTTGGTGTTATGGGGAAGGGAAATGGAAGGATTCAATCCATCCGTGAGTTAAGGAGCTGATAAGATACTACAATAGCTGGACTGCTCAATCCATGGGATCTGGAGAAGGGTGGGGATATTTGCAACCAAAGAAGAATGGATTCACGGCAGTTACTACTTAGATAGCTTAAGATTAGAATGCTATAAGTCTGTAGCCATCTTTTATGGCATATAGTTAAGAGATGAGTTCGCTATTTTAAGTAGAATTCTAAGAAGAAAAGAACATCAATTGTTGTTTTTCTTGTTATATAATCATTGAATAAGAGGAACTGCTTCAGTTACTGCTTTCTTCTTCTTAGGACCATATCAGAGAGGCACAACGAAACGAGACAGCTCCAACATTTCTCAAAAAAGATTAAGAAAATGATAAATCTACAGCATAAGCTCGAAGCTGTTAAGAACAAAGTCACTGGAAGCCACTCAAATCCATCAAACACATTACAGCATCAATATCATAGACATGTAATTTACAACAGAAAGAATGAGAAAAAGAAATTAAAAAAAAAAAAAAAATCTCAAATAAATCATTAGAGGAAGAAAAAATAAATAGAAGAGGACAACATTAAACTGACCTCATTCGACTAATTTCATCAGCTAGGGTTTCGTCGAGTCTCTTGTTTGCCCTTCTCCTTAATAACCTGCAAAAAGGAATAGAGTTGAAACCTCTCTCTCTCTCTCTCTCTCTCTCTCCGATGCGGTTAAGCATGGTTTATTTGGCGGTTTCGTCCGCGAGGACTTCGAAGTGGATCGCTTGGTTGCCACGTCAGCATGCCACCTGCTACCTTTACAAAATTGCGTTTTTGGTTTCTCTTTGATAATGCTGTTTTGTAATTTGGACCGAAGATCTTCTGGGATCCGAATCACAAGAAACCTCATCTGATCCGCCACAGGAGATCAACACCGGTCCTAACGGGTCTACAAGTTGTATTGCTTGTGGCTTATATTTTGAGTTTTTAAATATAGGCAGCTCTGGATCTCCTGTGGTGAATCCGAAGAGGTTTTTTATGATCTAGATCACAGAAGATCCTCACTCTATAATTTGATGCTTCGCTCTTCTTTTTGCCAAAGAGCTCGAGGAGTCTGACCAAAAACAATTAATAATGACATATATATATATATATATATATATAT
>JAUPMG010071233.1:0-13162 GCA_031762675.1 Pachysandra terminalis
AACATAGAAAATGCATTAATTCATCTATTTAAAGCATAACTCAAGGACTAATAAGCATGAGTAATAATTCTAAAAGTGCAAGTGTTAGACACTTATCACTCATCATGAGCGGCCATTTTTTCGGCCAATGCGTTGGCCATTTTGTCCTTAAGGGTTTTGGGGGAGTCCAGAGGGTTCCATTTAAACCCATAATAATTTTCGAAAATGATGACAGATTTCATAGAAGAATAATTACCTGTCTTGACATTTTTTGGCTGGTTAGAAGAATCTTTGACAGGGGCTTTACCCGTCTTCTTGGGACTTGTTTACTTGGCGGCCGAAGGAATCTCGACTAGAACGGAAGGAGTCAGCTCGGCCGGCGCACTCAAGCGGAGATGTACGCAGGCAAACTAGCAGCGAAGGAGGAACTGAAATAACTAATCCACCAACTAAGGAAAGCTGGGGATGAAGCAGGGCTGTTAAGACAGTGGGAGACGGAAAATTTAGTGGCCTAACTCTCAAAGAGCTGACTGACACAATGAATGTCATCGATCTGAGAAATCATGGTCCGAAGTTACGGAGGACGGTTGCAAGAAACAAGGGCAGGAGCTGGGATGACCTGGGCAAACCCAAGCTGCCGAGACAATAAGTTGGGGAGATAAATGTCTGCCCCACACTTTTGGTTTCGGTTAGGGGTTCCCTCTTCCAGAGATCCAAAATGGAGATCTCGGCATATCAAGTATGAGGCCAAAATGGAGTTCCATCTAAGAACAGCCGCAGGATCATCAGAGTCCTCGAAATGAGAAAGAATAAGAAATCCAGACTGACTGAATTCGACCAAAAAGGGAAAAAAGAGTAAATCTGAGCGATCAAAGGGGAGAGTAAAGAAGAATTTGAAGCGTTCCGCGAAGGAATGTGGAAAAAGTCTAGAATTCAGCTAACGTTGGCCACAAAAATGAAGGTTGGGAACCGGAGACGCAGCTGACTGAGCAAAAAAGTCTGGGAGATACTCCCAGGCCCAGAATTGCAAAAGCGATAGATGACTACCAACAAAAGCAAGATTTCTGCTGGCAAGGATGAAAAAACCACGGTAAGGTTGAGAGAGGTAAAAGGGGGCTAGGGTAACCTCTCGGCCGCTGGCCAGAGCAAGAGCTACCCTAATGTATTCTTTGGTCAACTGACCGGAAGCAACACACATGCTTCTGCAAAAAAACATTAACAAAAAGGAGCAATGCTCCTGAACATCAGGGGTGGAAGATTTCTTCTTCTCCCGAGACATGAAGGTACCATACGCAACTCAGGCGTTAGAATTGTCATAGGGAAGATTGGAGGAAGGGAGGTTGCCATCAACTGACTCTCCAATCGGCGGCAGACCAGTAAGCGCACAAATGTTTAGGATTGTTGGGCTCATAAGGCCACAAGGCAGGTGGAAGCAGTTAGGAGAATAGGACCAGAACAAGCCAAAGCCTCTAACCTAGAGTGAGCCATGGAGAGTTCAAACCAGGAATATTGAATAAGTTCAAAAATACCTGTGGATTTCCGAAAGGGGTTAGGCAGTAGATCCAAGACACCCATTTTGCATTAAGCCTTCGGCCAGGATCTCAGAGAATGTCCAGCCGACCACGTTTGTCAATCAAGAATGGAGGCATCAGCAAGGAAGCTTTCCCCAAAATATTTGGGAAAAATGGGTTGAAGGATTGTCGCCAACGAAGGCATCATTTCGGCAAAGGAAGGGCCAATGGCCAACGAGTTGGCAAAAGGAAAGGTAATGCGCTGGTCGACCGAACTCAGACTAGCAGAATCGAAAGAAGTACTGGATGGAACGAGTACTCATTTTTTTTTTGAAAATTGAAACAGGGATGAGAAAGAAGAAGAGTAAAGCAACAGGAATGTGAGATAGGGAAGAAGCAGGTAACAGATGAGGATAAAGAGCCCTTTTTTAAATTTTGAAAAAAAGATGAAGAGACGGTAATGATGATCGTCGTTTTCCAAGGAATCTAAGATTTTCTCTTGTCAATTCAAAAATAGGCTTTTGAAAGGACAAGAGAAAAGGGGGCAATGTTTAGGCCGAACCAAGACACCCTAGTTTGGCTCGGTTCCGCAAGCTATTAACCCGCACGCGTTGAAGGCATGAGAGTAAAACGGTAGATGCCCATCACGGGAACGCGGGCCTAGAAGAGTTGGCTCAACCCCAATTCGCTTCCGTCACCAGAACGTGAGAACATGTCCCCAAGTGAGAATGGCAGAGTGGGACAGGGGTCAACAAGTGAAAAGTATTAACTGCCCATTATGCATAAACCGCCGAACGGTTGCCTTAAGGGGCTATAGAAGAGAACCGGCTGGAACAAAGGACTCCACAGTAACCCAATCGAAGAGCTCCATAGCTTCTCAACTTAGATTATCATAGTCTAGCTTAGTTTATGATCTCCAGTGATCACCAGTTAATCATTAGCTCCTGCAAAGATCCTACTACACTACTTCTTGCATCGGACTAAGTTTCTCGCAGAACATCCCTCTAGCCAGTAAAGAAGAAATCCTAGTTGGAGATTCACGGAGGCCCTCCTGCTAGTCCCATACGTGCTGATTCATGCAAATGTGAAGTAGATTAGTTACGTCCCACGATCGGAGCCTAAGGAACAACCAGAGGTTTTGTATTTTCTTTGTTACCGTTATTTTGTCTCTTCAAGTTAGGAGGTTTACCTCTCTAAGTTGTATATTGGCATACTGTTCCACTTGTTTTAATATATGAAAGAGCTGTTGATCGCGTAAAAGCAGATTCTCTGGATCAGCCATTGGTCATTCGAGATCGTGAACCACACAATCATCTGACTTACAGTCGGTCACATATCGACCGATTTATCTTAACAATCAACTTACACAGTTTGACTCACATAATCTGTTTTTCAGGTAAACTTACAAAAGTTCTGGCACGCCTACGCACACTTCGGCCTTACAACCGAGAGTGAGAACCAAAAACCAACCGGGACAGGCAGATTTGGTCATTTCCGGACCAACAGTTTGATACTGTAGATTTCTTTTCTCTTCTTTTTTCTTTTTTTTTTTTTTGGTTTCCCTTTTCTCTTCTTTTTTCTTTTGATAGTATAGGCTACGTTTGGTGTTGCTTTGCTTCTTTTTTTTTCTTTTTCCTTTTTATTTGTGGTGGGGGGTTTAAGACTTAGCTTTTTCAATTGATAAATATCAAAAAAATAAATACCAAATTTTCATCGAAATCACCAAAATTTTATGGACGGAATTTAGATGGTGCATATTAGCTTCCTTGCTATTGTGCATAAGACGCTGTTTGTGCATAGTAATTTCCTTTTTTACATGTGTTTCCCTTTTTTTTTTTTTTTGGTTTCCCAAGGTATCCTCAGGCTTCGCCTAGACTATTCTTTCGAGGTACGGTCAGATGCCGAAGCAGGATCTCTCCCAACAAAGTTTGTTGCATTCACAAAGACTCGATATCGAGACCACTTGCTTAAGCGACCCGAGCCCCTTCCACTCCGAGCAACCTACGTTGGTATTTCCCTTTCAACATATCAAAGAGAGAGAGAGAGAGAGACTGTTTGTGCATAGTTATTTCCTTTTTACATGTGCTTTCCTTTCAACATAAGAGAGAGAGAGAAGGTGGAACGTGCGGTAAAGTCTCGGGGTTCAAAACCACTTCCATCAAAATAAATAGGAGCTTGCTCAAAAGTTTGCCTCCAATTGAAACAACGTAGATCATTCGAGTTGCCTCTACGTCAGGCTCGTGAGTCCCCTTTGTAGCCGCACTCTCCGGAGGCTTAGAGCAATAAGAAGATAGGTGCATGTATTACTGGCTATGTGCCAAGTGGACAATGACCCGTGGAAAATGTACCCAAAAGAGAGATAGAGAGAGAGCATGGTTTCGCCCCAAAAATAAACGAGAGAGAGAATATAATTATTATTAAGACCGAAATTAACTTATTTGTATGATTTTTTTTATATTTTTATTCAAATTTTCATAAAAGGTCAGATGATTTTGTCTGGGATTTCAATTTCTACCTGCAGAAGGAAATCAAAATTTCAACAAAATTTAAAACCTTATTATAATCTATCCGCTTTCTGAAAATATTTGCACAGCTGATATTTTTCGACCATTTATTGACTTTAGCTGATATAATTTTTCAATTAGTCGTTAGTGTTTTTGTTTAAACTTAAGACTTATTTTAGAGGATAACTCAAGCGGGAAGGTCGGGTTAAGGTGGTTTGGGTTCAGATTTTTTTTAATCCCCTTATTAAACCGTGGGTTCGGGTTGAGTAACCTATTAGTACCCATACTTGCCCCTCCCCAATCTCACCCATTGCCAGCTTACATGCAGGGTTTTAAGGATCAGACCGATCCGTATTGGGATCGGCCAGGAACGGTCCGATCGCAAACCACGATACAACTAATTGCATCAAGTGGTTTTGAATTGGACCGGTCTAACCGATACTGATACGGACCAAACGATCTGGACCAGTTTAGTGATTGGATCGGACCGATCCAACCATTCCAAAGTTTTTTTTTTTTTTTTAATTTATAAAATTTACTATCCAATTTTTTTGTTTTCAGGAAGTTCCAAAAGTTGGATCGGACTCAGATCGACTGATCCTAGACCAGATCGCCAATCCGTATCAAGATCAATCCGGACCAGACCATCCGCAATCTCGAGAATAAAAACCTTGCTTACATGTAATCTGTAACTCGAAAGTGGGAGCATTTACATATCAGAACCATCATCTGACCGATGAACTACATGTAGGAGATCCTCCGTACAAAATCTGCTCAGCTCAATTAGACATTTAACAATCCAATGTCTCGAACTGTATTTTCCTTTCAAGAGTATGTAAATGATTAGGCTCATCTTTTCTTTCTTAGCAAGAGATCAGCGATTGAAGTAAAATACGTGAAAATGTAGCTTAATCTCGCTCAGAGGTAGCATTTAACAAACCCTTCCCCCGCTTGATCACATTACTCCACGTGGATTGGAGAAACCGGCAACCTAGGAGTTCGTTAGAAAAACAAAATTTAACATATAAAATATAATAATTAGATAAATCTTAAATCTTAAGCATTAAAACTTGTAATTCTAAAATCTTAAATCCTAAACATTAATTTATAATCCTAAACCCTAAAAGATAACATGAACCACTAAATGTAAACCTTAAATAATCCTAAAACCCTAAAACGAACATGAACCCTAAATAACAAATATTAAAAATAAATAAAACCTTAAAAATGCTAAAATCCTAAAAGAAAATGATCAATCCTAAAACCTTAAAAATAAAATAAAATAAAATAAAAACTAAAAAACCCTAAAAGAAAAACATGAACCCTAAAAACCTAATAACTAAACCTTAAAAAAAAATTAAAACCCTTAAAATGATCCTAAACCCTAAAAGAAAAGGATGAACCCTAAAACCTTTAAAAAAAAAAAAAAGAAGAAGAAGAAGATATATCCTACGATATGATACTTTAGATTTGAGTTATGTTTTATTTTATACTCATATAAAAGGGTTTTTATTTGATTTTTTGACTAGATAAGGGTTTTTTTTTATCTTTAAAAGAGACTTTTATCAAAGAGTAAAAACCGTTTGAACATGTCTCCAATTGAGTCTACCGTCACATAGCGATATTATATTGCAGGAGGTCCCCAGCGGATGATGCTCTCCATGGTTATTAAAAGCACTCGCATAGGTGCCTAGGCATTTTCCCAAGGGTTTAGGTGATGCCAGCCTAGGCACCTAGTCGCCTAATCCACCCGGGCAATCGCCTAATGTGACTAGATAAGGGTTTTTATATTTAAAAGAGACTTTTAGCAAAGAGTAAAAACCATTAACATGTTTGCAATTGAGTCTATCGTCACATGGGTATATTATATTCCAAGAAGTTCCCTGGGGTGATGCTCTCCATAGTTATTAAAGGAGCTCACCTAGGTGCTGTAGAGACCAGGAACTGGAAAATTTAATATTACAATTAATGTTTGAGTAATTAGTAAAGTTAGAAAATGAATGGGTAATTTTTTTAATTTAATAATGAGGTTTCCTAAGCTAAATAGAGCAGTGGGGACTATGGAGTAATATAATTGTATGAGTTGGAGATCGATTTATAATTAATGGATAACTTGGAGGAGTGTAGTGTAATTAACTAAGTTTTCCTTGGCTGGAAATTGTATTAGTCGTAGAGAGCTTGAATTGGATAATAAGGCTAGTTTGGTAATTGATTAAAATGTGTATTGGCCTGGAACTAATGGGCTGAAAGTAATGGGCTGGGATTAGGAGTTGGATTGGGATTAGTAAGATTTGAGATTGGTTAGGAAAGGATTAGAAGGTTTCTAATTGGATGGGGATTGGGGAGATTGATTTGCACGTTGGAATTAGGAGGGAGTAGAGAGGAAGATTAGAAAACAATAAAAATAGAGGGAGCAAGGAGAGGATCGAACACAACAATTGGGAGGAAGAGAGAGTTAGGATTTTTGGAGAGAAAAGAATAGAAAGAGGAAGAAGGAAGGCTGCGGCTGGATCTGGAATTAGAAGAGGCTAAGAATGAGAATAGAACACGTAAAATCGATAGCGGATCTAGCATAGGATGTAAGTTGCATTTCCTGTATAGTTCTCTTGGGATTTCATGGTCGCTTATGTTTGATTTCATGATCTGCATGCTTTCTATGATTTCCATTAATATGATTGCATTGTAGTATGATTTCCATGAAATTAGATGTATCTGATAATGCTAGTAGATCTAATATGATTGATTCCCAGAATTGTATGTGTTTATATGATGTCTATGATGTCCTACAGCTTGATTTGCATTATAGTATGAGTCTCATGTTAATAGATGTGTTAATCATGCTAGGTAGATCTCGTATGTTAATAAAATAGGTATTTGAATCATGCTAGGTAGACCTAGTATGTTAATAGATGTATTTGAATCATGTTAGATAGATCTAGCATGTTGATAGGATTGATTTCTAGATTTGTATGAGCATATGTGAGTTGATTCATGTTAGACTTGATTATAATGTAAATAGATTGATTTGATTAGTGTATTATTATTATCTTGATGCATATTGACCTCTAGGACTTTCATGAATTGATTTGAATACCAAAAATAGATTTCACGAACCCTAGAAATACCCAGCACCGATGGCCCCATTGGTAGGCATCGGTACACCGGTGAGCCTACCGACAAGGCCTTGTTTTTAGTTGTTTTAGAGCCACCGGTACACCGGTGAACCTACCGATGGACCATAGTTCTGTTTTTCTGTGGACAAGGCTTTGGGGTTGGAGATACGTCCCGGATCCCAATGCCGAATCCCTAGGTGGGTGGCAAGAATCGCGAGGTGAGACCTTCAGGTTCCCAACCATGGAATGTGGATCACCAAACCAAAACGGTAATAAAAGAAGCTATTACTTCGATTAAATCAATCAGAATGCGGAAGCAAATGATTAATAATAATATCCAAGTTGCATCAAACGATTATAATGGCTTAAGAAGACAACCAAGATCAAAAGAACTAATAAACTATTCCAACAACGACGAATAGAGCAAAACTCCTATGATCTATCCCAACGGAAGTCCAAGTCCAAGTCTATGCTAACGTCAACCTCATCCTGCAACATGAGTAAGTTGCGTGAGCTCGGAATGCCCAGTAAGTAAATCATGCTGTCACCCATCTCCATATGATATCACAATAGTCAAGTAATGATTAGACGATTACAACGAGATATATAATACAAGTGAATGTGATCATTTTACATAAACTGACAACATCCTCATGAAGCACCGTTAGTCCAACAAGCAACATTTTCATCAATAGTAGTCTCATGTTATCCAAATCAACCATACACTCACACAATCAAGTCACATACAAGCATATTATGAAATAGTAAATAAAACAAATATTAAATGCCATACAAGATGCAATGCTCAAGGATGCTCAATACACTATGATGTCACACACATAATATGAATGCAAGTTCCTAGCCATGAGTGGAAGTCTAATGCGAGTTCCTAGCCGATGATCAACCTGTGACAAGTATCACATACTTGTGTTGCTAGCATGAACCGATCACATCTTAATCACAACAACAATCACAACTTCCACGTGTACATTGTGGTTTTTTGTAGAGTTCGCAACCTTCCAGGTACAATTCTCGAACTATTTACTTGCATTTAGGGGAACGACCCCAGGGAGGTCCTACACAAGGACAATTACCCACTCATTTAGGAATTAACACCTAGGGACGCCACTATACGACGATTACCCATACCTTACATTTAGGGAACCCAGGGAGATCCTCACAGGATGGTTACCCATATCTTACATTTAGGGATTAGAACCCAGGGAGATCCTCATAAGATGGTTACCCATAACAAAGACCTCAAACCTCGATCCATCGCTGCCTGGTTGACCAGACGAGCTATTCCACATAATAGTAGGATTTTCGGTGATAACATCCTTCAGAAGCTATTCGTGCGCTCGTACACACGAATAATCTGTCAGAAGCCATCATAGGTATCATTTCCACAATCAATAGGATCACCGGTGATAATACCCTTCAGAAGCTACCTGTGCGCCTATACACACGAACAATCTGTCAGATACCATCACAAGCATCCTTTCTACATGTATCAATATATCACAACATATGTAATCAAACTTAACCAATGATCCAGGGAATTCAACATTTAATCAACATCAAACCTAAGGTGGGATGATGGTCACAATACCCTCAGAACACCAAGATTGACTCCCCGCAAGTAAGCTAGATGCCTTTTGGTCAAATCTTGTTCCCGAAATCCAATATCAATCGGTGGCCTCAGCCCCACATCATCCACCTAGATAATCCACAAGATCACACACATCTGTGCATTTATTGGGTCTTCGGTGGAGTGATCGGTGGAGTGCTCGGTGGGGTAACCCTACCGAATACCCATTTTTGAACTAAATTATAGTCTCTATCGGTGTAGTGCTCGGTGGCCCGAAGCCGTGAATTCTCAGGTGTTCGGTGGAGTGGTCGGTGAAGTAATCCTACGGAATACCCATTTTTGTACTATTTTTGGGTCTCTGTCGGTGGAGTGGTCAGTGGAGTAACCCTACCGAAGTGCTCATTTTTTCTGGGTTTTCAGCTTCGATGTACAGTTGGTATTTTGGTCATATCTTCCAAAATACTAATCAAATCACTTCAAACTTATTTTTATGTGTTCCTAATGAATAAAGGATTAATAATAAAATATAAAATAAATTATTAAAAATATATAGATAGGTCCTTTACTCGATGATTCAGATCAATACAGTTTTCAAGGTTCTATAAATCAACCAATTTATATCATGACAGTTTATAAACATTATTATCAATTTTAACATAAATCAAAGCACATAAGAAGCATGCACAACATGTAATTGACCATGAATATCATACATATTCAAATCACAAGAATCCACAAGAACATGCATAGAACCAACACTTTCACTAGGATGATTTCATAAGAAGATTATACAGCAGATTACACTTACCATGGGTTGATATTCGATGTGTGTGTGTGTGTTCCTCCACTTGTTCCTCCTCTCTATTTTCCTCTTGTTCCTTCTCTCCTTCCCAAATCTGCCTCCCTTCTTTCTCTTCTTCTCCTTCTTCCTCTCCAAGGGCTGGGATGGTTGTGCTTGTTCTCCCTTCTCAGATCTCTCTCCCTTTCTTTTCTCTCAAAACCTTAATCTCCCTTCTCTTCTTCTAATTCCAATGCTCTCTCTCTCTCTCTCTCTCTCTCTCTCTCTCTTTCTTTTCAACATCACATGCACCTTCTACTCCTATATCCCTTCCAATTAGAAACTCCTACCATACTAATCCTAATGAAATTTCTAACTTATGCTTTCTTGCTAATTAGAAACCTTCTAGAAGAACTTATTCCCTTTCTATTGATTTATATGTGAACTTCTCATTCCGGCTAATTTAATTTTGGTTAATTACACCTTAATCCCTCACAACTCCTATTAATTACAATTTAGACCCAACTCTACACTTTAATTACAAATCACAACTAAACTTATTTAATCACTTCATTATTATCCCTACTTTCGGTTTAGGGTTACTACAGCTATTGACTTAGGGGTTGGACCATTAGACTTAGCGTTGGGACCCCACACCTAATTTGAAGATTATGGCATGGTTTTAGACATTGATTGATTTAATTGGACCTTGTTAAGATATGATAAGTTGTGCAGCAATAATATGATACTTGTAACACCTAATATTATTGTGACTCTAATATGGACATTGAATAATATGATTGAACTTGATAACATTGTGATATGTAGTGCATGAAGAATATGATTGCGATTGCTTGGGCATGAAGGATATGAATTGTAATAAATTGTGCATGCGTAATAAAATTGGGATTGATTGTGCATGTATGCCATGGAAAGGATTCTTGTGATGGCTTCCTAAGGATTATTCGTGTGCATGGGCACACGGATAGTTTTCGAAGGGTGTTATCACTGGAGATCCGACTGTTTGTTGGAAGGATACTTGTGATGATGTTCCAAGGATTATTCGTGTGTATGGGCACACGGGTAGCTTCCAAAGAATATTATCACCGGAAATCCTACTGATTTGTTTGGTGGTTTGTCAGGTTAACCGGGCAGCTACGGATTGGATTGTGGATTTGTTGTTGTTGGTAACCGTCCTCTTTGAAGGCCTAACTGGGTTAAAATCCTTAAATGCATATGGATTCTTTGTTAGGGGTGACCAATCCCTGGGTGTATGTCCCCAGAAATGGTTAGGGATGACCAATCCTTGGATGTAAATTCCCAGAAATGGTTAGGGGTAAACCATCCTTGGGTGTAAATTCCTATAAAGGTTTTGAAATAGCTACGGGGATTGAGCCCGGGTAGGTTGAAAGTCCTATGAAACCACGCTGTACACGTGGGATATTTGAATTGTTGAGACATATTGACCATAGTGGTCGTGGATCGAGGTGTTGGTGGAACTTGTAGGTGGGACCGGCTGATCATTGTTTGCATTCATTCATATCATGTGCATTGCATCATTTGTATTGAGCATTCTTGTGTGTTTGCATTCATTTATATCATTCATTCATCTCATCATTTGTTATTGATATTGTGGAGTTGATAGTTATTGAGTTGTTGGCATTATATGGTTATTGACCTATTGATGTTGTGGAGCTGATTGTTAGTGACTTGTTGATATTATGGATATTGAGTTGTTAATATTGTTGGCATTGTATGGTTATAGACTTGTTAATATTAGGATTATTAGCTTGCTGATATTGTGGAGTATATGGCTATTGACTTATTGATATTATAGTTAATGAGTTTTGGATATTATGGCTATTGAAATGTTGATATTGTAGAGTTTATGGAGTTCATAGTGATTGTTTGTTTTCTGATATATAAATATGTGATTATGTTTATACCATGGTTTTGATGATAAGAATTCATATGATATATTGGCAATGATAATATATGGTTATGATGCTAGGAGTTGGTATGATAGTGTGTTGTATGTATTGTCTTCATTCCATGTTATTCCATGATGCTAATATGTTCTGATGTGATAGTATGTGATTGTATGATCTCCATGATGATTACTATGATATGATGTGTTTGCATGGACTAACGTTGTTCCGTGAGGATGGTTGTCGGGATTGTTTCTTACTGGGAACTCCAAGCTCACGCAACCTTTCATGTTGTAGGTTGAAGTGGATTGATTCTTGCGTAGATTGGATGCTATCCTTTGAAATTTCTTCTTTTTTTATAGTTTGAGATAGTTTGCTGGATTTGTAGGCTCTTCTGAAGCCATAGTTGTTTGACTTAGTTTGTTACTTCCGCACTCTGTTTGCTTAATAAAGTTAGCTAATTTTACTTTTATTATTGGTTTGTTTGTTGTTTTGTGTTCCATGGTTGGGAACCCAAAGGTTCCGCTTCGAGATCCGTGCCAACCAGCATAGGGATTTGTGCTACTGGTTTTGGGGCGTGACAGGTTCCGAGGCGTTTTCCTAAATCGCTTTTTAAATCATCGAAAAATAGTGGAAAATAAAATATTTTCCTGAATATTAAAATTTTCTGATGTTTGTTTCAATGGAAAGTTATAAATTACGGCAAAATATTTTAATGAGTTTTAAAAAATTTTAGAAAACAACTTTCGAAAAAAACTATCGGAAGTTATTTTTCGCTAGGACTCACGACCTTTCTTTTTTCTCAAAGCTTCCGATAATCTACTTACGAAAAAATCTACTGGAAGTTATTTTCCGCCACGATTCACGACCTCCCTTTTTCTCAAAATCTCTCTCTCTCTCTCTCTCTCTCTCTCCCTCTCTCTTACGACCTTCCTTTTTTTGTCAAAGCTCTCCAATAATTTATCTCCCTCACACCAAGAAAACAAAGAAAAAGGAAAAGTCATGTAGGTGAGTGAGAAGTTTATAGTTCCTTGGTGAGAAGTTTAAAGTTCCTAAAATGGAGTGGAAATTTTTGGAGGTCAGGAGGCTTGCCGAATTTTAGAAGAAGGGCATCGTTTTATTGGTGTATTTTATCTGTTCTTAGATTTTTTGAGCAAAACAGCACTCTGCAAGCCTAAGGGTTGTAGCGATGATCAGATTTGGGTTAGAGTTCTTGGAGTGCCTCTTCATTTATGGTGTGGAGAAACGTTTATAACAGTGGGCGAGATTTGTGGCGGTTATACGAGAACGAATTCCAGAATAGAGGAGCGTAAGGAACTCCAATGGATGCGTATCCAAGTCCGAAGAAATTCCAAATCTATGAGGAAATCTGTCACGACCCAAACCCATTTAGATTTGTGGATCCATAACCGGTTCGGATTGCGATCTCACCCCATATTGCCATGGGAGTCGCAAACAATATAAGAACATAAGCGGAAGTCAAATATACAGTTCTAATAAAATATAACTTTATTAATTACATTGTCCTTACTTTACAAAATTCGGAAATTAAACTAACTAATCTATATCAAATTATCCTCTATGCGTCTATCTTTGAATTCCCATTCCCGAAGCTCTCTTTAGTGATCTATCTTCCTTTAATAACCTAAAAAACAACAACATAATATCCGCAAGCCAAAGCCCGGTGAGTAGACCTTTAAAACAAGGTATTTACTCAACACCTAATGCTACTACAAAATATAATATATAATAATGATGATT
>JAUPMG010071254.1:0-13161 GCA_031762675.1 Pachysandra terminalis
GTTTCTGTTACAGATCGTTAGACCCCTCTAGTTTGAATTTAAATCCAATATATTTTGGATACTTATATACTTTTTGGGTGTTGTAATATAAATATTGTATTTATTAGTTGTAAACTTTTGTATAATTTCACATTATTAATCAAAATATTATTTTTTTTTAATTTATATGTTCATGAATAATATATATTTTAATGAAAATATCATTTTTTATTGACTAAGTTTATTATTTATATTTTAGTTATTACTTGATACGTGTTAAAAAAAGAAAAAAAAGAAAAAAAAATTGGCTAAATTATGCATATATTAAAATATTGTAAATAAAAAAATAAGCGAATTTATTTTGGCGAAATAAACGAATTTTCCGTCCTAAATTTCGGCCAATTTCGAATATTATTTTGGCCAATTATTTTAAATAAAAAAAAATTATTTTTGTGGAGCATGTGTAAATGGGACCCACTCTTTAGGTCTATTTTCTTCTATTGAGGAGATTTGACCCTTTAAAAGGTTGTTGTTTTCGTTAATTCCTTTTCAATTTACCGCTTATTTCTGCAATTGGTGCGCAGAAGTTTGTATTTTCCATGACTGGAAAGTGGAAAGGTATGATTCCCAATTAACTAATTTAGAAAATAAGACCCTTCTTATCCAACTGCATGAGACGTGAGATGTTAACACTTTAATTGGGATTACATGCGTTACCTCTTTCTCATAAGTCGCCACGGGTGTTGTCCTGTACGTACGCGACGACACGTTTAGCCAACTTCATCCCTTCCATGAATGCCATCTGTTTTCAGAGCTGATTTCCCATTCAAGCATAATTTCTAATCTTATTTTTTATGCTTTTGACCTCATCCTTATCCAATATTATCTTCTAGTAACATTTATTGATCATCACATGCCTCAACAATACTCATAAATGTTCAATTACCTTACAAATAATAAAACCCAATAGGCGTTTTAACTTAAGAACTGGAAGTCTGAACTTATCACGATCCTTATAGGTGGGATCATATATCCAGGTTTTACCCAGTCCCCATTTAGTAGGGTTGGAGGTTCTACATCACTAAAAATAACCATTTTTTTTTTTTTTAATCTTTCTCTCTCTTTAATTTGGTCTTTTATAAAGGGCTTCAAATAACCATTCAAAAGGTATCTCAAAGATTCTCTCTTTCCCCAAAACTAGATGTTTTTCACTTAAACTGATTTCAAAAAAGAAAAAAGATGGGTTTCACTTATCAAGATCATCATTCATCAGTGAAAGAGCCAAGCCACAACTTGCTTGAATAATTGAGGATTAGTATTATAGGTTGGTATTGAGTACCCTACAGCTAATGGATGGTTTGGAGACTTAAAAAAAAAAAATGTCAAAATCAAATGAACCATATGGTGGATGACTGAGAAACCTGGCTTAGGGGGGAGGTTGAGTGCCTTTAATCTTTTTGTGCAGCAGCAGCAGCAGCAGCTCCTCTTTATTACAGAGGGGGTCCCCTAATGAACAGAACCTGATTCCATGGGCCCCATCCAGAAACAAAAACCCCCAGTTGAATTGTTGTGATTGATAGTGGAAAATTTTGAATGGATGCTAATGAAATGCACTTTATTTATGAAAGAGCTAGAATTAGGATAAGGTTAAGAGGGTGAAAGAAGGATCCTCTCCTCTTAAGTCGTATGTGAAGTGAAAAAGAGTCAGCCCAAAGGGGAAATATATATCATTCTTCTATTGAGATATACTTTTGTTTAAATCCTTTTAATCTTCTTCCTCTATTATTAAAACAAGTTGCTATAAAGTGTTTGAAAAGTGGGAAACATACAGGGCATATTGGGATAAGAATTTCTGTGTCCGAGAAAGGGACACAATTGCTTTTTTTTTTTTTTTTTTTTGTCAGTTTTGATAAAGACCGTTCAAATGGGTCGGATCATTTCTCTGATTGTTCATTTCGAGGAAAATCTCTTAGCCCAGCCCAGCCCATCCCAGAGCCCAATCCAACCATGGTTGTGGTTGAGCATATTTAAAGGCCCATTGGGCTGGGTTTATAACAAATCTTAGCCCAGTGATAAATATGCTTGGCCCTCATCATCTGGCTTAAGGGCCCTCATAGACAGGTCCAAGGCCCTGCGTGTCACGTCTGCATACTTTGTTTGCTAACCAATCAGTAGATTAATTTGTAGATGCTCACTAGTGACAAATCATAATATTCCTTACTAATTTTGTCCCATCTAATCCAATAGAATCCTTTAGCCCTCTCCTATCTTTTACTGTTATTGAAGATAAATTGGTATGATCCCAGACCAGTCCAGGTTGTTCTTTCTCAGTAAAGTCTGCTTATCAGTTCATGAGGACTAGCTTTACTTACATTTCGTGGAAATCTCAAGAAATTTTGGTTTTGGATAGGGTCTTTGAAACTCAAAACGAGTTTTTTCCGTTGAAATTATTTTACAAAAATTTTAGATGAAATGTCTGGAATTTCGGCAAAAATTTCGACGTTGTTTTGCCAAAATTATTGTACTTTCACCAAAAAAAAAATTCCAATTGAAATATCCTTTATTTCGATGAAATTTTTGCTGAAACTTTTGTTTATTTCGAATGAAATAAATTATAAACGCATGTTAAAAGTAAATAATATTAATAAAAATAATTAACTTCAAGCACTATAAATATTTTCAAGGTCTCATTCCTTATACACGTAAGCAACTGGAAATAATACTAACTTAAATGTATATATTATTTTATTATTATTATTATTATTATTATTATTATTATTATTACTAATTTTGATTGCCTTTTGCTTATACAGGTACACAAATAGATTTTGTACCCGTTTAAATGGAAGGAAATCAATAAACAAATTTTAAGTTTTTAGCATAAACTAATATGCATTGTATTTTTTTTTTCTTCAGATATTAGATATTGAATCCAATATATTTTTGGATATTTATATATTTTTTGGATATTGTAATATAAAGATTTTATTTTTATTAGTTATAAACTTTTCTAGCATTTCACATTATTAATAAAATTCTTATTTATTACTTTTCTCTTTTTGAAAATTGTAATGTTCATAAATAGCATATGTTTAAATAAAGAGATATTTTTTTTTATTATTATTATTGATTAACTTTATTATTTATATTTTAGAAGTTACTAAAAAAATAAAAAGAAGAAAAAAAAATGGTTGAAAATAAGCTTATATTAAAACACTTCAAAAAAAAAAAAAAAAAAAGCTGGAGTTATTTCTGTGAAATATTTGAACATTTTTGTCCCAAATTGGCCAAAATTTTGTACTTTTTCATAACTTAATTTCGATCTAATTTTTTTAATTTTAAAATTCTTTTTGTCTGTTATTTTGACAAAATATACGAAAGTTCAAAAAAAATCGATTTTGTTCGAGTCTCAGAAATAGTTGGAATTTCAAAAATTTAAAACTATGATTGAATTTGATAAATGGGAAAAAGATAAAATTTAGTTAAAATTAAAAAAAAGAAAGCATAAAAGAATAGGATAATCTAGGATTTGGGCCTTTTGGCCTTTGAATCCGAAAATGGGTACGGGCCAGGCCTTCCTAGAATACACCCACCCCACCACTCCCCTCTTATCGCCATATTGGGAGCCTGGTTACTGCTGGTGGGATCCTGTGCCGGTGTTTGGTAATGCTTACAAAAAGTTATTGTCTGAAGCAAGAAATTATAAGCAAATTCTCTGCTTTTGAAAAAGTCTTTTCATTAAGCAAAACTGTTTGGTAAACATTTGTTGTACTGATGAAAAGTAAAAAAAGCATGTTTGGTAGCTGTAAGTTAATAAATTGTTTTTTTTAATATTATATTATTATTTTGGTTTGGGGGGTTTTGGGTTGAGGTAAGTTTCGGTTCAGGGGTTTTTTAGTTATTTTGCTTTTCTTTTTGGAGAGGGGTTTGTGATTAATATTTTGTTGTTTTGTTTTCTACAGGAAAAGAGAAGGGAGGGGAAACAGGGTGCGCAGCACAAGGGCACGGGCAGCACGGGGAGTGGGGCAAGGGGAGCAAGTGCGCAGGCAACACGGGACGCACGGCAAGGGGCGCAGATGTGCACAGGCAGGGCATGGAAGCACGCGCAAGTAGGAATGGAAGAGAGAGAACAGAGGAAGAGAGAAGGGGGTGCATGCGAGAAGAGAAAGGGGAAGGAGAAAGAAGAAGAAGAAGAATGAAAAAGAAGAAAGAAAGAAAGAAAGAGAAGAGATGGAGGGGAACAAAATACCGAAATGAGATTTCCCGTTGCTTTGGGTCGTCAGAGACGATGATCGGAGCAAAGACCGGATGGCGAGCCGGATTAACTGGAGTTGGAGGATGTCACCGTCATCGCCGCCGCCGGATTGGATTGAAGAGGTTGTCTGGTTGGGCAATGGAGGAAAGGGAGTGAGGATTTGTGCGGTAGAACATGAAGGAAGAAAGGGGAAGAAGACCCTGAGCAGAAAACATCGGATTTTTTGAAAGCAAATATATGATTTTTGAAAAGCAACTATTCTTTGCTTCCCCGTGAGGCCGTGAAGCAAAATTTTGATTTTTTTATTTTTTTCGAATTGCTTCTAAAAGCAAAATCTGAAACTTACCAAACACCTCTTTTGCTTCTATAAGCAAAATTTTGCTTCAAAAAGTAAAAAAATACTTTTAAAAAGCATTACCAAACACAGCCTATATGTATCCCAAGAGTGATCAAGGATGCCAACACAACTTGTAGGCCCAAGATTCAATTGTATGAGGGCCTTTTCAAACCTTAAGACAAGCGAAGCCCAAGTCCGCCTTTTAACACGAAAATGTGCAGAATTTCTTCCCATATAGGCCCAAACCATGCTGAGCTGAGCATGGATCATAAGACTAAAAGAGGCTGAACTCAATTTTTTTAATTTTAATTTTATTTTTAAAACTCAGTTAAAATTGATTAGGTTTCGTTGTATCCTTTGGTCTTTTTCAATGTCTTCAATCATAGTGCACTCTTCATTTAGATGGGGTAATATCCCACCTTATTTTCTACCGCGTAGCATTATAAAACCTTAAAAGATAAATTTACCCAAACGGTTTATTGGTCGATCAGTATAATGACATACTAAAGTGAGTTTTACTTGGGTTTTTTTTTTCACTTCTCTTATTTCCAAATTGACCTAAATAGGGCTGAAAACTTCTCACCGCTTGTCGTTGAGCTAGGGCTGTCAATGGATCGGATCATGCTCTGAGTTCGATCCGATTCTGATCTAAAAAAAATGGATTTAGTAAGGGATTTCTAATCTGATTCGATCCAATTTTAATTGAATCAAATTCGAATATAAGTTGATTCAATTTGATAAGAGACCGATATGATTTCATTTGTGTACATATATAGATATATAAAATATATATTACAGATATACAAATGTATGCATATATAAGTACTTATTTCAACTTATAGTTGATGAAAGTACTTTTTAAAATTAAAAAGTGTGTTTAATACCTAATGGGGAGTAGAAGAAGGCTACTTACAAGGAGAAGTTGTTAAGAACAACTTCTCTTATCACTTATGCGGGGAGCTATTTCTAAACTTTAATAATATTCTTATTTTAACCTTAGGTGGCGTTTGGCCCGGCTTGTGCTTATGGATCAACACTTATCCACAGCAACAATAAGTACTTACTTGAAGCAAATTGCGTTTGGTAAAAACATTTATTTAACTTCTTATGAAAGTTTAGGGGTAAAATGTGTATTATAAAAATATTATTAAAGTTTAAAAATAATATTTATTTAAGTGCTAATGAAAGTTTAGGGGTAAAATAAGTATTTTAAAAATATTAATAAAGTTGTGAAATAGCTTAGCGCATAAGAGCTTGGGAGATGGGTAGCCTTCCTCTATTGCTTATGGATACATAATTGACCATAAGCCCAGCCAAACACATTTTTAAATTTAATAAGTACTTATATAAGCTATAAGCTACAATAAGTACTTATAAAAGCAATGCCTAACGCTACACTAAAGTTTTTCATAAACACTTAAATAAATGTATTTATGAAATGCTAATTTCTTCAAGTAAGCTTTTTCTTGTTGCTGTGGATAAGTGCTCCCATTGAGTCACTTATAGAAAAGCACAAATTGAGCTAAATATTTATTATCTATTTGGTGTATAACCTAACTTTTTCTTGCGTTATCAGTCCATATATTCTTTTACAATTTATATTAGCATAATTATCATTTAGAGGTTTTTTTTTCTTTTTTTTGGTCTTAACCACATGGTGTTCCCACACCCACTTGAATGTGGGACTAATCCACGTTGCGGGGCGGGAATAATTATGTAAACCCCTAGCCACGAGTGCTTCTAGTGGGATTCGAGCTCCAGACTTAACTCCAGGGACGCCCACTAGAACCCAGCTGAGCCACACATCGGTGGTTAGAGTTTTTATAATCTAAACTTTATTTGTGTTATGTTATAATTTTAGTTTTGGACACTGTAGAGATAGTCTTGTTTATACTTTGAAGGCTTCTTTATTGTCTTTCCACATTATATTCTACCAAACAGATCTTGAGACCAACACCAAATTCAATTAAAATACACCTTTGCACCATCACCTTAAATTCTAAACTTGGTAAAGGAAACTGTATGGGCAACTCCTCTCTCTCTCTCTTCACATGGCAACCATTAGTAATTTTCTACCTGTTTTTTTGGTAATGAGTAATTCGGTCGGTTTGATTTGGTTTAGTGATCAAACTTAAAACAAACCAAGCTAAAATTTTAAATCGATTTAGAAAATTGAAAACTAAACCAAATTACAACGAATAAATTAACAATCGAACCAAACCAAAATAGAAACCGAAAAAGATTAGTTTTTTCAGTTTGGTTTGATAAAATTAATATTGTTTTTGATATATATATACATAAATATAATTTAATTTGTATTTTTCGGTTCGGTTTGATTTAGTCGAAGCCTTTACAAAAAATCAAACCGAGTTAATTTGATTTTTTATTATCTAAATCATAACCAAACCAAATCGACTTTTTTAAAAGTAATAAATTTATCACATGCATATCAGACGGTGTTGATTTAGATGGGACAGCAAAAGCGTACTCAACTAAGGGCCCACAGTGTTTTCATTTGATATTTAATGAGAAAAGGAAGGACAGGTGGAGTAGATAAGATTCAGCTTTTATCAAAAAAAAAAAAAAGAAAAAAGAAGAGAGAGAAAAAAGTTGAAGGGTCAGAAAGGGTAAGATTTTTTATGCTTTATTAAAAGTCACGTATTATTATTTATTTTATCGCGATATGATAATCATTTCTTCAGATAATTAAATGCGATATGTCAATCCTGGTTCTCCTGGAGTAGGAATAATAAAAACGCTATGGCAGTGTTTTAAAATCCGGTCCGTCCGGACGGTTCAACCGGTATCCAATGTATAATCCAGTCGGTAGGTTTTAACCCATTAAGTCTTAAAACCCAGCAAGACCTATTGGTCAAACCGGTTAAATCAGTGACTCATATGGGTTAAGACAATAAGTTGGGTCATTACATGTGCACTATTTTAGAATCTATTTTTTTAGACAATTATAGAAGATTATTATAAAAGCCTAAAATACGTTTTATTTTTGTTATGAACTAATTCTAAAAGGCTAAAGTCCTTACTGTTTTCTTTGAAAGCGTTGAATTGTGAACTTGTGTTGCTAGCCAATTGACCGATACTCCGACGACATTCCAATAATGCCTCTCTCGCTCTCATTGTTGGAAAGAAACCTATTTGCTATTTTTTTTTCTTCTTGTTTGTTTCTAGTTCTCATCTTTAGGGTTATCAACGAACCGAGCTAGCTCGACTTAGGATTGGCTCATATGGGCCGAGCTTGAGCTCTATAATTAGGTTGACGAGCTAAGCCTGATCCCCAAAAAAAGCTCATTATCTTAACGAGATTGAGCTGGGCTCGATTAAAGCTTGACTTGATTTGTATATGGGATTAGACGTTCATATTTTTGTATCTTATATTATGTATTAATATTAAGCATACGTGTTAACATATTATATTAAATAAAATAATAATTATCAACTATAATATTAATGTATTTGTACTAATCTAAGCTTTTTTATGAGCTAAGTTTTTTTTATAAGATTTTACGAACCTGAGCCAAACAGGGCAAAGCTCGATTCAATTTGAAGCCTAAATTTTTTTACTGAACTTGAGCCTTGCTAGAGTTTTACGAGTTTGAGCTAGGCAAAGCTCGGTTCAGCTCATCTTTTTTTTTTTTGTCATAACCACGTGGTGTCCCCACACCACATTAGGTGTGAGACTAATCCACGTTCGGGGCGAGAGCAATTACGGTAAACCGTGGTCACAAGTGCTTCTAGTGGGAATCGAACTCCAGACTAATCTAAGGAGACGCCCACTAGAGCTCAGCTTGCTACTAGCTGAGCCACACATGTAACAACACTTTAATAGATCGATCCAGATTCACCTACCGGTTCACCGGATTGACCCAACCCTCTGTCTTATCGGGTTAGTATCCACACACGGTTTTAAAACATTGCGCTATAGTGAGATGACTGATGAGCAATACTCGCCAATCTTGCTTACGTGTCTTCTTCTGAATTTTGGGACCCACAGTAGAACGTTTAAGTTTTTCTACTCGGTGATATGATTTCGCTTCTGAAAATGAAATCTAGAGAGAGAAATTCAAACCCAAAAAAAGAAGAAAATTAGAGCGGAAGGTGCGGAACTTTTTGGCAGGGGCGCAGGATAGCGGGAGGCCATGTGCTATGCGGAGAGAAAGAGCACATGCATGCAAAGACTCCTGTCGTTAAATTTCAAAAAAAAATACACCGATATTGATTGAAAATTACTTATATCACCATTTTCTCTATTTGCCTTATTTTTAGCCCCACCCCATCAATTCCCTGCTGTAACTTGTAAGGACCAAAGTTTGCAATTTAGTCCAATAGTGAGGGGTAAATGGGTAATATTGGATTATAATCAATGACATTAAATACGATTTCGACATTAGATCTAGACGAACGGGACTTTTTTGAAAGGTAATCCTTTTGATTTGATCTATTTAAAAAAATAATCAATAACATTTCAGTCTCCAAAGGCCAAATTTATCTATAAATAGCCCACATTACCAGATGAAATCTGAAACCAACAACACCCCCCTCCCTCTATCTCTCTCTATCTAGAGTATAGAGAGAGCTCTTCTTTCTTATTTTCCTCCTGCATTTGTTTCTTCGTCTAAGATTAGCGAAGAGGGGTTGGGGGGGGGGTTTGTTGGTTTCGTGAGCAATGGCTATGTCCAGGATCGTTGCTGTCTTGCTATTGGCACTCATCGCCCTTTCCATGCTCGAAACCATGGTGAGTTCTCTTTGACTCCCAAAAAGAGAATATTACTTTGTTTTCTCACATTGCAGAAACTACATCATGAGGAGAAAGAAGCCTCTGACCATTTTTCTTTTTCCTGGTTTTCAGGTTTTGGCAAGAGATCAAGAAGCTCAGTATCATCTGGACGGCAGGGTATGTTCTTTTCTCATCACTCCATTATGTTTCATCTTCTGCATTTTATTTGTTTTCACGTAATTTACCTTTTTTTTTCCTCCTTATTATTTGCAGAGCCGATTTGGATCCGGGAGTCTGAAAACCTTCCGTAAGTTCACTTTCTCTGTTTTTCTTCTTTTTCCATTTTTTTTTCAATTAAAGAAATTAAAGAGGCAAAGACCCAAAAAAAAAAATACCATGGCAATGTAAACCGTGGGCGTAAATTAGTTTGTGGGTGAATTGCCAGCATAAAATGCGCCGGGGTGGAGAATTGGAATGGCTTGCAAAATTCCCATTGTAACCTTTGAAAGGATTTTTTTTTTATTCTTTTGAGGCAGGTCAGTCAAACTAGTTTTTGACTGTGGCCTGTTAAAGTAATTAAAGTTATGGAATTGTTGAAAATTGTCAGAGAATTCATTAATTAATTTTTTTTACTTTGTTTTAAATAATGGAAGAATGCCCATCGCAATGCACGAGGAGGTGTAGCAGGACGCAGTACCACAAGCCATGCATGTTCTTCTGTCAAAAGTGCTGCAAGAAGTGCCTGTGCGTCCCTCCAGGCTTCTACGGTAATAAAGCAGTCTGCCCTTGCTATAACAACTGGAAGACCAAGGAAGGTGGGCCCAAATGCCCTTAAGACCCCACCCACTTCACATCTACTGATGGATTGGACCTCATGATGTTTTGTTTTGGATTTGATTTAGTCTTTGATGACTGGCTCTGATCCGTTCGTCGCTCCATCGAGATAAGTGGGTCCAGGATGAGAGTGGCTTTACTTATATATGTATTCCCTATTATTGTTATTTAAATGAATTTCGGCTTGTTTTACATTAAAGTTTGTTTGCCACATGTGATAGGGATTCGTATCTTGTACGGCAAAATATTAATTTAACACTATCTCCGAAGGCTTGATAGGAAGGATTAACTAACTCAACACCTAAACGGTAAGGAAGGGTAAACGGTAAATAAGGGAATTGATCTCAAAGACCTAAGGAGAAACTAACTCTTAATCAGGATAAAGACGTTGTAGATCCTTGATCAAGTCCTGGTTCAATAAAAGTGTGGACACTTTTCAACGTTAAGGTAAAATGGGGAGTAAGTAAATCGTTATATAAATGATATAACACATGTGGGTGTATCTTATAACGAGTATTTAAATTAGATCATCAATAATAAAATAACTTTCAACCAAATTTTTATTTTTGAGAAAATTAGGAGAATAAATTAAACTACTAGATCATTTTTATTTTTGGGAAAATTAGGAGAATAAATTAAACTACTAGATCATCAGTAATAAAATGATCTCTAACCAAATTTTTATTTTTGGAAAAATTAGGGGAGGATACCTTTTTAAGAGTAATAACAAAATAGCCTTTGAAAAAGTTTTTATTGGGTAAAAGATTTTTGACCCAAAAATAATTGCTTTGAAATCACTTTGCACGTCTTCACCCCAAAATATTCCTTTCTATATTTTTTTTATTTTTTTTATTAAAAACATTTTTAAACAAACAAGAAGAATGAAAAAAACTCAGAATCGTGCTTGAAGAGAGAACCTTAGGGCGACCTCTTTTGGGGGAAATGTGTTTCTTCTCCTGCGACGAAGTTTATCGACATCAAATCTCTCCGGCGTCAAGAACGTAGAAGCCTCATTGCTATCCAAGAACGTTGAAGCCTCATTGCTGTCCAACAGTAGGTACCTGAGTTTTTTTTTCTTTTTAAATCCCTAATCACGAATCTTCTTCTACTCCAAATCTATTTCTTTCTCCTCTTCAATAGTAGCAGAAGACATTTGGCTGCTTTTCTACCTTTGTTTTTGGACCATTCTGCTACCATTTTGTTCTAAATTATGTATTGTAATGAATGAAATGCATTTTTAACCCATTTTTGGGATTAGGTTATCTATGTTATCGACATTTAAACAAAATAACAATCTTACTATCTAAAGATTTTGAAAGGATTTTATCAAAAAATGGAAGCAAACGAAGAGAAAAATGAAGAAATTTCTCAAAAATCGATTGATGTTGTTCACGAACTAATTGATGCTTCGATTAAAGCCTAGAAACTTCATGTGTACACCAAGTCTACTACAGGGTTTATTTTGTTTGTGATGGTCATTTGTTTTGAAGTATGTACCATGCATCTATGCCTAGCTAGGATAATGTTAATAATATACGATAGATTTTGAAGGACATGCTTTAATCTGTTTCCATTTTTTCTGTAATTGTATTCTTATTTTCTATTTACCTTTTCATGCTCATACCTTTGATGGCTTACTCTTTAATTGAAAGGGAGAAAGGTTTTAAGTACGGGGAGGGGATTCTTTGAACTTTTATTGCAGTATATTGTGGATTTTCTGAACTTAGTGTGTCTACTGAGTAGCAAATTGTTGTAGGTAATCCTAATAGTCAATACCAAATGTAGGCTGTTTAACCAATTGGGTTTTACTTGTTCTGGACTTTTTTTTTTATAGTTTAAATCTCATTTATGAAACTGCCAATGTTTCCTTTTACCGAGGGGTTCAGAAGAGAGTTTCGAGTCTCAACTGTGATTAAAAGTCTGCAAAATCAGCTACAGGTTAGAACCGATTGAGCCAAGCTTACAAGTATGTATATAATTTTATTTAAAGGTTTTTGTTCAGTCGATTTCTGTAGGTTTAGATATTATCAATTGAAGTTTCTTTTATTGCAAGTGAATGCTGTTATTTTGTATATCCAAAGAGTTTCACTCTTAATTATCCTTGACTCTCACATATGTATTCTTTTTGCAGGAATGAAGCTGTCAAATCCCTTCGGTGAAGCTATTGCATCAAGAAAGTTGTAGATTTTACTTTGCATAAGGGATGGGAAGATTATGAGTTTTTGTGTAATAGAAGATTGCTTTTAAGTCTAGTGTTCAGTTTTTTTTTTTTGGACAGATCAAAAGAGATGGGAAGAAAGGTTAACTGTTAAGTGTAGTTTTTAGACTTGAGATAGGAAGAAAGCTTAACTGCTAAGTGTAGTTTTCAGATTTTTTTGGAAAGATAGTTTTTACTTTTTTTTGGAGAAGTATAGCTTGGTGATTATTGGACAGATATAACATATATGTATGTTAAATTCGTGTATTTATGGTTTCATATATGTTATTTATGCAAGCCTAGAGCTACATGTTTATTTAGATGTATGTTATTTATGTGTGTTTTTTCTTCTATTTAATGCAGATTAGAGGTTGCTCAATCCAAACCGAACGAAACCGAAGCAATTCGGTTTGGTTCGGTATGGGTTTCAGTTATCCTAATTTAATTCGGTTTGGGTTTATCCTAATTTAAGGTTTGGGTTATCCAATTTGGTTTCGGTTTGATGTGATTACATTTCTGTTTGGTTTTGGCTTGAGGTCAACCTGAACCAAACCGAACCGAGTTGCACCCCTAATAGATGATACTCTTTTAGCACCAATAAGAAACTGAAATCCAGTCGAGAATAGTATCCTTTGATGCAAATACTAGTATTCTTAGATGAAAAAGTTAGTATACCAATTTAAAAATAGCTTGTAACTTGTGATGAAAATGCTAGTATCCTACCAACGGAGGTTGGCCCAAGTGGAAGGAGCTCGGGTCGCTTAAGCAAGTGGTCTCAGTATCGAGTCCTTGTGGATGCAGCAAACCTTGTTGGGAGAGGTCCCCGC
>JAUPMG010071275.1:0-13160 GCA_031762675.1 Pachysandra terminalis
GTTTCCACCGTGGGTGTAAGTCCCTAAAGGAATGGTACAAGAGACTTCCTCCATGGGTGCAAGTCCCTAAAGGAATGTTTATGTGCTAGATATGTGTTACGTGTTTATCTGGTTAATTGGCCGTAGCATGTTTAGACCATGTGGTATAGGGGTGTGGTGATTTACGTGGGCGGGAGTCTCATGGGCGGGCCCAAGGGACTGGCAGGATACGGATGCTGGTAGGCTATGGGTTGCACAATCCCACATTGCCTGGACAGGTGATGGTGATGTACTTATATGTATATTCGCACCCTTCTATGATATAACGCGATTTAAAGCCGTGATGACCATGAACCCATTCAGAACTCCGCAGTTAAGCGTGCTTGGGCAGGAGTAGTACCGGGATGGATGACCCCTTGGGAATTCAGATTCGGGTGAGCCAAAAGCGAACAATATTGTGTCGGGTGGGGTGGGTCGTTACACTTAAACTCTAGGACACTTAAACAAGATCTTACCTCGCAGATTGACCATGTTCTTAGACCCCAGAAATGAGCCTAATAATTTAAGATCCTTCTAACCAAATTCTAAACAAGTCGTAACCAAGATAAACATGTTTTATCCAACTAGTGACATGGATTAGGAAGTGATATTTTGAAATACCTAAGAGACTAGACCTTAGACCTTTCCAGTAGTGTCATACCCTCTTTTTGAGCATGTCTAGGTACAAAAATTGACTTAATAATTCAATGACTATTTATTAGCAACTTGCATATGATTTTGTGTAAATTGGTGCATTATGTGAGTGAACTACCTTATTATTGTGATCATACATATCTATAAACTACTACTATCATAATTACTGTATGTATATGAATATTCTTGCTTAATATGAGATCTCATGCATAATAATCTAGAATCATGAGAATGTGGTCATGTCTATGTTGTTGTTAATATATGCCTCTGTTATTTTTCAGTTATTGATTGTGTTTGTGATAATTAATGATTGAATCTATGAGTTACATTTTGGAATACCTTGTTGTGATAGCAAGGTCTAATACCCTATACCTTTTATGGTATTAGATTACACTTGAGACTTGACTATTATTTACCATTCTTGTCCTATAGTTGGACTATATATATATATTTTGTATACTCCAAAGATGACGGCTATATCCATGATGGTGCTCCCAAAATACTTGTGGAAAGATGAAAGGTGAGGAAAGTTTACAAAATGACACCCAATATCTGAATCATATACCCTTCTGTCAGTTGTTTAATATGTAAAATTCCTTGAGGTTATTCATTTTGTGAAGCCTTAGAGTATTACCCTTGATCACTAATAAGTGGGGAATTGTGCCCTCTAGGTCGAAGCCCCATAAAACTATGATGCGCACATGGAATATCTTAACTTGAGAATGGCCTTGTGTGGGGGGGGGGGGGGATGGTTTGAGAAAACATATTGCTCAAGGAAGGATCAATCATGTAGGAACTTACAATAGTAGCATACTTAACTGCACCTTGCATTGCATATTGCTTGTTGATATTATTGTGAGCATCTTGTGTATGATATACTTGATCTAATTTGCCTATAGAAGTAGGATTATTCATATGGACCATTATTTCTTATACCATAGTGAGAATTGGGAGAGAAACACTTATTGTTTGATTGCTATTAATATTTATCATTATTCATCATATATTTTACATAATACATTTATTATATTTATTATATTCTTTGTGCTTCATAGCATTCGGATTTGAGTAAATACCATGCTTTGATGGACTACTCATTCGTGCTTTCCAGCTTATGTATGTTGATTTATGTTTGTCAGGATTAAAGAATAGTATCAGGAGAGCTTAGGAAGGGACTAGAACTGAAGAATAGTAGATAGGGCTTTTGTATTAGATTATTTGAAGATATCATTAATTGGATTGTAGTAAGGACCAGATTTATGTATTTTTACTTAAGTTATAAATAGAACTTTATTATTTACTTCTGCTTATGTTTTGATTATTCTTTCCACTCCCATATTTAGTTGGGGTGAGAGTTGCATACTTTACTTTTGGAAATCCCAAGGATCTCAATGATTTAAGATGTGACAAAAGTGGTATTAGAGCCTAAGTTCTAGTAAACTTAAGTAAAAAGGATTTAAAAGATTTCTTAAAATCTTAAAAAGTTAGCCATAAGTATAGGAAGCTTTAACTCATTAAATAAGAAAAATTATAGGTGGGTAAAGGGAAATAGATATAATTAGGTCGTGAGATTGTGAGGTATTATGATTGCTGAATTGTGCATCCTTACAAGTAAATCCGGATGAACAATTGGAAATAGGAAGTATAACTATTTCTGAAAGTTTGAATGCTGAAACTACTAGGATGAAGTCCTTGCTAAGTATACTAGGTTATCATATTGTTAAAGGGTATGATAACCGAAGGCTTATGATTGCTGAATGAAACATTTCTGAAGTACTTAGAAAACTAATACTAGTTGATTTTTAGAAATGTTAAGCCAATGTAGTTGCAAATACATTGAACTGAGAATTTTTGGGAATTAGATAGGAATTAGATTTTATGTATATTAAAAATATTATTATACTATTAAAAATACTGTAATTACAATTAAATTATAAAAATTTGTATAAAACACCAAGCTAATTATTTGGACATTAGTCTGGTTTGAAAAACACTATTCAAGTGAATTTAAGAATTCACTTAAAAATAAATTAAAAACTTTAAATTTTGGAGTGGAATGCTAAGTATTGTGAGTAATTAATATTATTATAAATTTTTAACTGTTAAAAACTTTATTTTCAGTTGATTTTGAATCTCGGCGCACTTCTTGGTGTGGTCGTGGCACGCTGAAACACGGCTGAGAGGTGGGCCGAGACTTATAAATAGATTTTTTTAGGTCTTTTTATCTCACTTCTTCCATTCCTTTTTCCATTTTCGAGTGGAATGCTGAGTATTGTGAGTAATTAATATTATTATAAATTTTTAACTGTTAAAAACTTTATTTTCAGTTGATTTTGAATCTCGGCGCACTTCTTGGTGTGGTCGTGGCACGCTGAAACACGGCTGAGAGGTGGGCCGAGACTTATAAATAGATTTTTTTAGGTCTTTTTATCTCACTTCTTCCATTCCTTTTTCCAAAGTACGTTCTCCAAGACCTTTTCCAGCACATTTCAAGGATTCTCAATCTCTCTAAGCTCCAATCAAGACCAAGGTAACTTTCTACCTTCTTCTTTTTACATTCAACCTAAACCCTAGCATCTTATCTTGTTGACTCATTCTCCTTAGACCAATCTTCCTAAACAAGCCCTACCAACATGCCTAAGAACAAGCAAACCCAAAGACCCACTAAGAGGTTCAGACCCACTACTAGGGCCTCTGCATTGGCAAGGGCTGCACCTTTTGAACCTGAACCTCAAGAAACAGAAACCCCAACTCCCAAAAGCCTAGCCGTTTTCAAAATAGGGGCATTCTTTTAGAAAAGGCCAGCCATACACATAGAAGCCTACAAAATCTATGAGATCCTCAAGGCCATGGACTGGCATCCCTTCCTAACCTGGGGTGGTAAGGCTTATGAGATTGTCACTGAACGTATGTATGACTACATCACTGACACCAACACCGAAAACAAGACTATTACCTTCAATATTCTGGAAGAGAAGTATATCCTTGACCTTCAACTTGTTTCCCGACTCATTAAGGTTCAAATGAATAATAACCTAAGTGTAATCCCTGAATTGTAATTTCCTGATAGAGTCAAGGTAACCAAAGCCTTCTGTGGTACTTACAAGAGTTGGAATAATGACAACTCTTTATCTGCCACCAAACTCCTTCCTATTTACCGAATTCTTCATTCCATTTTCCTGAAGAATGTCTACCCTAGGACCGGGAATACTTCAAAGCTTACTCCTTTCATGATCCAAGTTCTCTTTATGGTGGCCTTAGGCCAAAAACAAACTCTGCCTTCCATCTCTTGTTATTAATCATATCATCAAGTTTGTTCGCATTTCCCGGAGAGGAAAACTTCACTTTCCTTGTCTCATGTGTGCACTCATGCAACACTGGGAGTTCACTTCTAAACGCCCTAAGCTTCCGAAGTCAGCTAAGACATTTAGTCAGACTCAGCTAACTATGATGGGACTTTCAAGATATCCTCAACAAGTGCGGCTATACAATCCCAATCAAGAAGAAGAAGAAGAAGAAAAGGAGCAAAATGAAGAGCAGCCACCAGAGCAGCAACCAGCTGAGCAGCAAAATGAGGAGCAACCAGAGATTCAGACTGAGGAGCATCCTGAGCATGGAGACTAGCCCGAGCAGGAGCAGCCTCCTAGAGCAGCACCTTCATATCTCAGACCTTTTACTTCTGCAGCTCCATCTAGTTCCTCATGTCATCATTACACCTGGAGGAACAAAGATTTGGACGCTCGTCTCACAGCCATTGAGCCGGCAAGTATTCAGAACTGAATGGATCTCACCAATGAGCTTCGAAGTAACCGGGAAGAAATGAGGAAGAACCGAGAGGAGATGTCCAAGCTCCGAAAGAGCGTGGACAAGACCTTCAAGTTCTTCCACACTTTCTTCGGTAGTGGCAAAGTGGGAGATCTTGTCCCTCCGATTGCTGTCATACCACTGTCTTCTTCATCATCATCCGAGGACTTCGATGCCTTCTAGTCATATTTTACTGTTGTTTTGTGGATGCAGTAACTTAAAACTTTCTGATGTTTGTAATGTGTATGACTGTCTCTTTTTGGTATGTATGTATAATTTCTCTTTTGGATGTAATATTGTTTGACTTGATGAAGGGATGTGTTACTGCTTTGATTACTGTTGTTCATAATTCTAAGTTAAAACTTAACCTTAAATTGGAAACTTTCTTAGAAACTAACTGATTTCAAACTTTTAAACACTTAACTAACAATTAGAACACTAAGTCATTGTAGAACACCAGGATGAATTTCGAGGACGAAATTATTCTAAGGTGGGTCTCTGTGTAACAACCAAAAAACTTAAAACTTAAATTAAGGTTAAAAAGGTAATTTAATAAGATTTCAATTAGGCTCAACCTTTACATCTAGTAACTAAGACCTAAGTTATGTAATTGGAATATAATCTACTAGGTCTAAACTAATAACCAAGAATAAGGTTAAGAGAATAACTTGAACTGATATAAATCCAATTTAAACCATAAGCCAAACTGAACCCATAAGCTAATTCGAATTCCTAGGTTAACATAACTTAACTGGCTTAATTAAACATTAATACTATAAGTACCCTAATTAAATTACTAAGAATTTAAAAGTAATAGATCACAAGATTTCGAAATCAGTAATTGACTTGGTTAACAACCAGATTAGCTAACTAGGACTAAACTAGAAAAATATAGACAAAGTTAATTATAACAATAATAATAACATTAATTTATAAACCAAGGTCTGATATAAACTAAATAGGATACTTAATAATCATCTAGAAGCTTGCTAATTAATTAAACTCTACAATTAGAATCCTAGAAAGATTTGGAAACCCAGAAATCCCTGAAAGACAGCAAATTCTAATTATAACCTAATGCCTTTAGATCATTATAAATAATAAAGCTAATTAGAGATTCAAATAACCTAAAAGGATGATTAAAATTCATGGAGAAGCCCTAGCATGAGAAAACAAACCCAGAAAATACAAGAAGAAGAAGACGAAACCCTAGGAGAATTCTACAGCTAAACAAAGTGAGTTTTCTTTCAATGTCCTGTGTATTTACTTTTATTTCAATGTTATGACCATGGGAAAGTTATATTGATTGTGATAACCACTTTCTCATGATCTTATTAATAGAACTAGTAATTTATGATCAACCAAATCTCTGCACACATTCATGCACAAGCAAAGAGAAGAAACCCATAATATAACCAATTGATGCCCAAGAACCCTTTTAGAGATTGTTTAAATCCAATCCAATGACTTAAAACTAGGTTTTGAGGTATCCTTGAGTTGTAGGAACTTTATGGATGAAACATCAACAGAAAAACAACCAAAACGAACTTCGGCACACCCTGGTTACGTCGAGCCCCATCCTCTGTTAAACTGTTCACTAGAAATCTCACCATGACCAATCTCGGCGCACCTTGAATGAGCCGAGCGTCACAGTGCATGTTTTTAGCCACTGGGAATTACAGCGAGCACCTTGAATGTGCCGAGCCCTATTGCCAAGAGCCAAACAAGAAATTACCAATTTATGAGATTTTCTTATTTATTTGCAACATTCACCCCATATTTCTACGAGTGTGGATAAAAATGGTCAAAACATAAGCGGAAGTTATTATCAGTTCTAGTAAGATATAATTAACTAATACGACCGAAGTTGAAATAAACCAAATCTAAGAAAATAAAAGTCTACTCCTAGACTATTTCAATGATTCTACCAGAGTGCGCTACCAATTCCAGTCTCTCTCTTCTCATCTGAGCTCCTAAACCCAAAATATAAACAACACACATAAGCTAGAAGCCAGAATGAGTAAACATTCAATGAAGTATATTCACTCATGTTCCAACATTATGATAGAAGTGCGATAAGTGTACAATGTGTAATAGGCAGTATATGTGCTAGTGGTGAACAGTGTGGAGGTTTAACTATAAATATACACAATCTGAGGTTCTCTCCCATTCTCACAAACTATATCTCAGCAGTCATGAAGTCTACAACTATATGCATAGATTTATATGAGAATTAGGCCAAGTGTTTCTTACAAAAAGCTATCACAGTAATATCAACAAAGATATGCAAATGCAAGTGAAATGCAAACGCTGTATGGAAAGTGAAATATCGTAAGTTTCCACGTGATGCCAATAACTATTCGGGGTGTCCCAGCAACCTGATTGCGCCCAAGATGTTCCAGCAACCTGAAAACATCCCCCGTATGAACGGACTAAAGGATAGGATTATTCTATGTGTACAACATAGTTTTATGGGCTTTCAACCTAGGAGGCACAATCCCCCCACTTATTTTTTATCACGGGCCCGTTACCAAAGCTCACATCCACATGTTAATTCCTTCTGGGAATCTTACACATTCAAAGTCCAACATAAAATATAAGATGGTCTCACTGTCTCCCAAGCTTACACCAACGTGCGGATCCTTGGGAAACCATCATCCCTCAATACTGTAGAGGCCTCCCTATGGGGGTTCACTCTCAGCTTGGGTACGATCACTGGGTCCTCTCATAGGACTATAATGGATATCAAGTCAAATATCTCATGTGTTAGTCTAAACCCGAGGGTATCATGTGTGATATTAGACTGGGCCATCACAGCCAGAAGATCCATATGCAACATCCATATTCAAATCTATTTATTAATGCATCATAAATGTTTAACAGACATATATTCAAGTCATCAAACATATGGGCACAATCCCATAATTTACTCTACTAAGTAACTCAAAGTGCGCAAGCAAATAGTAAATCTATATTTATGATACTATAAGGAAAACTGGGCAGTTATATTCTCATAGGAAAATGAGGTAAGACCAGTTTAGCACACAGGCACCAAACTCCATTTCAACATATTAGAACTTTTAAACACGATCAATTCATCATAAACATGTTTATGAGGCACCAGGATGCCAAGTCTAGAAAATCCAACTTCTGGTTGAGTGGTCAAATTTTGAATGATAAGTCTATTTGTCCCGGAAAGAGGCCAAACATGTGTGGTTAGTCAAGGTACACATGCTCCCATTTGAATCACTCAATTTGGACCAAGGGAGCTGCTCAGCGGGGTGCTCGGCAACCCTTCAGAGCGCTAAAAAGTGCAAAAGTGTGCCAAATAGTTTGGCACCTCGGGGTTTGGTCCAAATGAATGTCGATAGACGAGAGTCAACTCAGTTTATTCACATGTTTTGTTCGGCGACCTCTTAGGGTCGCCTAGGCTGTCTTCGGCGACAAAACCAGAGAGTCAAAATAAGCTCTGAGATTCGGCGAACTATTCAGCTCGCCAAACAGGCCACTGAAGCTCAGGAAAGGTCCAACAGGCTTGAACTTTCACCAGGAGGTTATTCTCATTCCCAGTAGGGTTCGATTATGCTTTGTTTTTGAATTTAGTTGGTCTGTAGTGAAGATTTGGGGTTTTCTCTCTATTTTCTCCACTTAGGGTTTGGTTTTTCCACAAATCAAGTGAAATATAGATGTCAAGGGTTTAAGGTTACCACTTACAGCATGAATCTAGGTTCAAATGCCATGGAGAAGGTGGGCATACAACAATTAATCTTTCTCCTAGGTCACAATGCAAAAACACAACTAAATACAACTTCAAAGAGAGGATACTCAACTTGGGGCATTGCCGGAATTGCGTCAGGGTTGATCCGTCATGTCTCCGCGATCTCCAATGGTCTCCCATGTACTCCAAAGCTCCAAGCGAAGAGAAGAGAGGAAGAAAAAGAGGGAAAAATTCTGAAAATGATCTAAGGCTTCTATTTATAAGCTTACAGGTCAAGTTGGAAATAGATTCAGCAGTAGGGGCAAACCGGGGTTTTTGATCCTACATTTCTCAATTGGTCTTCAAATCAACTTCTACTAGAGGGCTTTTACTGGTGAGTCTGAGGTGGATCTCTGGAGTTGTCGGATATGATTAATTATCTAGTCTAATTATTTTATTTTAAATTAATCTCTAATGTCTCTGCTGACTAATCAGGATGGCGACTTAAAATAGATTAAATCTTGCTAATGTCTCGAGGTCCAAGGAGTGCATCTCCAAAAATTACAATCTCCTTATGATTACTTGCTCCAATAAATGGTACAAATGGTCGTCGATGTTTGCTTGTTCCATGTCGTATCAAAAGAAACAACATCGCCAAAGTGACCATGATCAACCACCATCTGTCCATTAGTCCAAAAGAAATTTGTTACTTGATTTTCATTTTCCACTTGGACTGCATAAAAATGAAGGATCTTCCTTCATTTGATTTTGAAAATATCCAAGTAGCATGCAGCCTCTCCTTCTTTTAACTGTCTTTTACGTTCATCATGTAGCATATTTTTATGATTTACATGAAGATAACCAAGATTTTCCCTACCACCAGCTTGTCTACTCATGAATTCATATGCATTCTTAGGGGCTATTGTAGTGACCCGGAACCTGAGAATGGTACTTCAAATAATGAAATTAAGGACCAATGTGTGAATTATTAAAAATATAAAAAGAAGATGGAAAAAATTTAAAATTTCAATTTGGGCTTTAAGACCTAAGACTAGGGCTAGTCGTTTGGCCCAAGTAGGGTTAGAGGAAAAAGGGAATTATAAAATTTAAAAAGATAATTAAAGAATAGCTAACTGGAATGAATTTAATCCAAATCAGTTACTTAGATGACTAAAATTCCCAAGAAAGGAGGGAAGTAACCACACGTAGAGGGGAGTGGGAGATAAGAAGATTGAGGGGGAAGAAAGAAAAGGTAGAGAGAATAGAGAAGAGGACGGTACAACATTGTAGAAGGAGGATGGGAAAAGAGAAGATGACTAAGGAGAAGAAAGAAAAAGGAAAGAAAGCAAGTAAATGAAGAAAACACAAAGTTGATCCAGAAGAAAGGAAAGAAAGGAGAAGGCTGATCAAACAAGCATTGAAGAGACAAGAAAAGTTAGAGGAGGAAATGGATGATAATGATTTTTCTCCAGATCAGGAAGTACGAGATCATGAGGTAGGAATTTCCTTAGTTCTACGGTGTGTACGTTCATAGAATTTAATGATGCTATAGAATAATGCATATAGGATCATTGTGTTGTTTGTGGTTGAATTAGGTATATAAACTATGAATTCTCCATGTTGTGTGAAGTTCTTGTCTTAAATTGCTGAATGATGAAAATTATGAAGAAATTCAAGTTATGAACTTTGATTCATGAAAATTGGTAAATTATCATGTTAAATTTGGAATTAAAGATTGGGTTTTGTTTATTACATGTTAACTTAGTTTCTAATGGTGTTAATTATGAATTTTTGTGTTTAACAATGTCAAATTTGGGAGTATGGAATATTTGGCACGAACCACGGGGAGAAAAGTGGAACTTGCTAGACCTGCTACTGACACTCGGCAGCTTTTGAGGAGCTTCGGTAGTAATCTCGACAGCTACCAAGCACTTGCTGAGCTCCAAAGCTTGTGAAAATTTGTGGGAAGCTGGTTTGGGATATTTGGATTGTGTGTGTGGTCTTGGTATGTGTGCGAAGTACCTGTGTAATATTTTGTGCAATAAAATGTGTAAACTGCCTAGTTTCTAAAATGAACTGATTACATATGGTATGATATTATGTGTTAATGTGATTTGAATGATTGTATCATGACATGTACTATGTGGCATGAAGTTTGGGTGTACAATGGTCTTAGTTGGATAATTTGATGTGTATTTCGTATGTGAGTCCCATGTATGTTTTCAAAATTTTGGATATTTGAGAATGATGTTAGAGGCACTCACTGGTGATCCTTGTGTTGTGTGTGACATAAGATGTCTATGTTGATTGTGTTAATGAAGGTGAATTTCCTACCTAGGGTACATCCTGAAAGGAAAGATGGCATATTTCCTACCTAGGGTCCCATTCCCTGAAAGGAAAGAGAGCACATTTCTTGCCTAGTCGCTAAAAGGAAAGAGGGCACATTTCCTGCCATGGCTACTATTCCCTAAAAGGAAAGAGGGCAAATTTCTACCTTGGGTACTATTCCTTGAAAGGAAAGAGGGTGGCTTTTCTACCTTCGGTTGTATTCCCTAAAAGAAATAGATATGGACAGTGGTTTGGTTATGTTGGTAGTTATGGGTAGTGGTTTGGTTATGTTGGCAGTTATTGATAGTGGTTTGGTCGTGTTGGCAGTTATGGACAACGGTTTTGTAATAACCCAAACCAAATCTAGGACTTATGTGTAAATACCATAAAATTAGGGTTAATTTAAAATTTTAGTAAATAGCCATATTATTTGGCTTTTGACTGATTGTGATTGGTGGGTTGTACCATTAGGAAACTAAGTGCAACACACACAATCATAACCTCTTAAGTTAGAATGAATGGTTTAGATCTTACAGGAGATATTACACTCCAATCAATGGCTTAAATTAAAAACATTAATTAGAAGCTTCTATAGGAGTTAGAAATTCACTAGAATTCAAAAATTCGAATATAGAACATAGCTAAACTAAGAGAGCTGGGAATTTTATCTAATTGCTTAGAAACCAATACATCTCGTAAAGGGATAGGATTAAAACTCAAGTACTAATACTAATAGAACTGGGAAGTTTACTGAAATCATATAAATAAGAGTCCTTGCTGATTTTCGAAAATAGCAATTTCCTTGGAGCAAAGAAGAAGAAGAGTAGAGGTGAATTCTCTATTCCAAATCAGAAACATCAAGGTAAGTATTCGAATTTAACTTGTTTTATGATTTAAGAAGAGTTTCAAGTTTGCTGTTCAATAGTATGAAGTATGTTTTCAAAATCTATACTAGTTTTCAAAGTTTTCAAGGTAATTAGCTATTTATTTATTTACTTATGTTTTACTACATATAATTATTGGGTTTTATGCAGAATCTAAGATGAAAGAAGGTTACTTAAGGAAGCAATTTGATTAGAATTGTAGAAATACCGAAATTCTGGAAAACTTTCCTATAATACGAGTTTCGGCTAGTACTCGGCGCACCGAGACCTCGCCGAACGTGCCCAAAAGTGCCATCGGTGAATCCTTGGCACACGGAGAATATGCCGAGTGCCCTTTTTCTTGTTTTCAGTCCCTAGAAACTAAACCGAGACCCATCTCGGTACACCGAGAGTACACCGAGCTTAGCAGACCAATTTTTAGGCCCCTGGAAATTACATTGAGCTGATTCTTAGCGTACCGAGAGTACACTGAGCCATGTTTTGTGACCAAAGCCCAAAAAATCTGAGTTCCCATGTTAGACCCCTTGGCGCGCCGAAAGGTACGCCGAGAGAGTTTCGACGACCACACGGCACGCTGAAATTGACCAACTTGATTGAATGTTTGTGAGCATATGTATTTTGATCTCATTAGACCAATTCTGATATTAGTTATGCTTGATTATGCATGTTTAAAATACTCATACCCTATTTGGACTCTTTTTCATGCTGGTTGGAACATGATATTTTGATTTACTTGTTATTATGTGTTTTTAACATGTCCAGCGTGCTAGATAGGCTTATTACACCTTGTACACATCAATTGCATTCTTAGTTAACATGCACCCTATCACTTGCCCCTCAAATGCCTTAAGACCATGGATTTGGTCTATGGGTCAAACCCCTTTGCATGTAAATCGGTACTTCTAGATTTTTATGGAAATTAAGACGTTATTGTGATCTGGAAATCACAGTATGTGAGGAGACTTACGCAAAATTATTTCTGGAGTTGAGGGAGTCGCTATCCCAATATACCTATTTTGACTCTTGTCTTGCAAGACGAAAGCCCTTCTTGTTAGATGGATGACCAAGTGAAAATCTGTTAGTAGATCTGTTTATGTATGACTCCCAAGGTACATTTCACATTGGTGAAGCCCTCGGATGTTTCCCTATGATCGAAAATAAAGTGAGGAAATTGGGACCTCTAGGTCGCAAGTCTTAGAAACTATGATGCGCACATGGAATAACCCCTATTCTGATTGTGTATTCGGGGGATGATATTATCTTGTTTAGCCAGGGGTTTGATCAAGTGTGAAACATACATCAAACGAATACTATATAGCATATTGCATATTAGATTGTTTTCAATCACTTGTGGTGATCTTACTTGTTAGGTGCACAGCATGCATTAATAATTGAATCAGCCCCATCATATTGCATATTATAACATGTTACTTCATGTTAATTAATTATATTGCATCATATTACATGTCTTGTATATATCTCATTCATACTTACACTTTCAGCACATGTTATACTTGCATATTGGCACATATCTCATGAATTACTCATTTTGTTTATATGGATTACCATTGAAGAGTGGCCTTGGCCCTACTTCAAATTATAAACCATGTTCGATTTGTTTATTTACTGAGCTAAGTGTAGCTGACGCTTTTGAGCACAACATATTTCAAGACCTACAGATGATAGACACATGGACCGTGAGGACCAAGGTGGAGAACAAAGATGCTATGAAGATATTAGTCATTATTAGAGTTTTATTCAATGATTTTATTAGA
>JAUPMG010071286.1:0-13160 GCA_031762675.1 Pachysandra terminalis
TTTGGGCTTTGCTTGGGCTTTCACCGTGGGTCTTCTACATGGGCTTCAAGGTATAATTAGGCTTGAAATGAGGCCTTGATCATTAGCGTCTCGGTGAACACGTCTGTATGAATTTACACCCAAAGGGGAATGACAGTCCTGGATGATGTAAGACGTCGACACATTGATATGAACTTACATCCGAAGGGGAATGATAGCCCTGGATGATGTAAGACGTTGATGATACCTTCGTCTAGAGCGAGGCTCGACGACGTTGAAGGCGATACTACCTCCGTCTAGAGCGAGGCTCGATGACGTTGAAGGCGATACTACCTCTGTTTAGAGCGATGCTCAACGACTTTAACGCCAATACTACCTCTGTCTAGAGAGATGCTCGACGACGTTGAAGGTGAAACTACCTCCATCTAGAGCGATGCTCAATGATGTTGAAGGCGATACTGCCTCCGTCTAGAGTGATGCTCAACGACGTTGAAGGCGATACTACTTCCGTCTAGAGCGATGCTCGACGACGTTGAAGGCCAAACTACCTCCATCTAGAGGGAACCTCGACAAGGTAGAAGGACAGATAGTCTCGAAAGTACTAAGGTTCGAGGACCTCGAAAGTACTAAGACAAGTAGCCTCGATGGTGTCAAGACTAGACAGTCTCAACGATGCCAAGGTAAACAACTTTCATTACCACAAATATCTATTGATCGCCAACACCCATATCGAGGTGTCATAAGGCTCGCCAACACTTCGCCGTATTTGGGGTTATAGGCCATGTCACGGTCTCTCAGTGACAAAACCTGTAATTATCCAAACGATTTGTGATTGGTCCAGCTAGGTGACTAGGGTATACGATGCGTACTATCCCAGGTGAACGTTTTAACCACTGTCAGAAACGGTAGTTTGGGATGCTAACTGCAGTTAACTCTCTTACAAAATCTATAAATATTGGCTCACTTCCCTCATTTGGGACAATGATGACAAAAGGGGAGAGACCTCTGCCAAAATTACCAGACCTTGAACTACGTCTGACTTAATCCATGTTTGGGTACGTAGGTAGCCTGCAAAAGTTTCAGTCATAATCTCAATTAGAGCCCTAGGGGTTGGACAAGTTCTAACACCTTGACCCATTAGCTCCCTTAGCCTGGTTCGACCGGTGTTAGACAGTCCACCAGTTTGACTCTTTAGTTCTTCTAGAGACAGGATATGGTCACTCGTTGATTTAGGTTCCCGTCGCTCAGTAATATCATACTTGATGACTATTCACAAAACAAGAAAGTTCTGTTCTAATACTGATAATACATCATATAGTAATTTGACAACTTGGATAAACACTTGTAATTGCATCTTTATCAAGAACAATGACTCCAAAATAACATAAATGCAAAGGTGTCATTTAAGAATGCAAGTCGAGGTGTTGATGCAAAGTATATCAAGATGATGTAGCAATATGAACACAGTCCTTGTGATTGAGGTAGTGATATTAACCTCTCTGAAGAGGTAAGGCTCCTTATTCAAGATTCCTTGTAGAAAAATATGAAGGATGAAAGTTCTTAGTGGACATGAACTCACAAATTGTCACATCCAAACTCCACGGTATACTCAATGAATCCATGGGTAGTCCCCCAAAGCTCTGGAATGCAGCTGTCACCCCTTCTCTACATACTCTTAAGAGGTGACAAACCCAAACAATGTAAACAACAATCACACATACCAATAATACCAGAGGAAGAATTCAATTATGAAAGTCTTGATATAGTATGGTCAACATTCAAACTATCAAATTAGGTTAATTCAAAAGTAATCATAACCTTTACAAACATAATTGGTTCAAAATTCCAATGTTCAATACAACCCAATCGAGTTTCAAAATGTTTATAACATAATCTAAACTTCATTGAATTCCCATCCTCATCTTCTTGATCTATCACCAAAAGCTCTATCACCACATGGCCGGTTCACTGGAAATATTAGCAACCAAAAGGCTTGAGCTACAAGCTCAGCAGGTAAAGTGTACTAACATGTTGAATCATGAATAATGGTTCCCATTGATGCATGCTATGCCATGAGAGAATGCATTGGTTCATTGGTTGTATGCAATGTCATGAACAAATAAGCCATCATCCAAAGCAATGGTAGGTTCAAACAAAATAAAATGCAATTAAATGTTCTCACAACTATGACCCCTGGATATCCACAATAGATCCCTACTAAGGCCACCGATGCATCTTATCGATCACATGTACCAATTCTGGCTAAGGCCAACAGTAGATTCGATGTGTACAACACTGTTTTAGGGCCTTTAAACCCATGGGATTCTTTTGTCCCACCATCATTTTTGATCTAAGATCGTAGCCAAGGCAAACTTCCACCTTCGTGGAATATACCAGCTCACAATTAACTGACAAATTACTTTCATCACATATGAATGTATATAAGCAATTCAAGGTTATATATGAGTAACATTCCGGGACAAGGGGTAGCTAATATCTCTCCCAAAGTCATCTTGACTTAAATTACGTCCTTTCCGGACTTTCAAGGTCATTACTCCTTGGCACTCTTCATTGAGCCCAAGTATCCTCACATCATTCCTCTGGTTCACATCACAAGGAATCCAAAGTGTAGTCGTGCCAATGGGTTACCCTTCGGGTCCGAAATGCATGAATGTCCCATTATATGCACGCCCTCAACACTTGAGTTACATTTAATGCATAACATGTATTGATATGTCATAATCTTGCATTTTAAACAAATGTAACACATGTCATTCAATCTGAAGAATTCTAACATGTATACATGATATTCTCACATAATCATTCAATCATTTGAATCATGGATCTAATATGTATTGGTCATATTAATAATGTCATTTAATCTCACATCAATATCATTCCATATCATAGTTCGTCGGTATACCGTGCCCCTGCTGGCCAGCTTGCTGACGGTCATCGGTAGACCCTCACCGGTGGCACTGGTGGACACACAATAAAACAAATAAGGTTCCGTTGGTGGCTTGGCCGGTATACCGGTCAAGTTCACCGGTGGATGTCGCACAGAGGTGGCTACGTCGGTATGCCGACCCCACTGCTGACAAAGCCTTAACAAAACAATCATACCGTCAGCAAACCCATCGGTATACCGATTGGGCAGCCGACCAACACACAAACACCTAGAGCACAGCCTATCAATGGACACCAATGGTACACCGTCCAGTGCTACCGACCACACACGAAGTTAGGAATTTCTAGGTTTCCTCACACTATGGATCCATTCTCAAGCATGTAATCCATTTCCAACAATCTAACATGGTCTTGTAAGTTATTCTAATACAATTACACACAATATGAGTTATATATGTGAATCAACTCCATTAAAACACAATCTAAACATGATTCTTACAAATTCATAATAGATTCATCCATTCACACCTATTTTCTGAGATTTGATCCATCCAATAAGGGAAATCCCTTACTCATGAATCTATGAAAGTACACGAGTACTTACAAAACAAACTGCGTAGATACAGGTTGTAGAGCTTTACTCCCTTGGTGATTCTTCAGAAAATCCTCTTCTTCTTCTTCTTCTTCTTCTTCTTCTCAGCCAAAAGTTACAAAAGAATGTTTTAGGGTTTCTATTAGTGTAAGTTAGATCATCTAACCTTTAATTAATTCTCAGCCCTTGATCTATCTTCTTTCTTATAAGAATGAATCTCAACCTTCAATTTGTTTTTTAAAGTGAACATGATTAGGTGTATTCACATAATAGTTAAACCATGTATTATAACCAATAGGAAAGCTTATATACTAATTCTTATTAACTCCGTCAAGTATTACAACATAAGTTCTATATTTACAAAAATTACAATTCAATCCTTATTACTTATTTTAAAATTTCAGTTCATTACAATCTACCCCCTTAAAAAGGACGAAATTTACTCACCTAGTTTTTGAAAATATGTGGATACTTCCTCCAGATGTCTCCTTCTAATTCCCACATAGCATCTGACTGGCCATGGTGACTCCATTGAATCTTCAACATAGCATATGACTTGTCTCTTCATGTGAAGCATCTTCCTTGATGGTGACAGTCTGCCAATCGATAATACTAGATGGGGCCGGGTGGTACTTCCTAAGCATTGATACATGAAATACATCATGAAGTTGTGACACTTCTGGCTGTAGTAGTAACTTTTATGCCACTTCCCCAATCCTCTTGACAATTTCAAATGGTCCGACATATCTTGGTGATAACTTGCCTTTCTTCCCAAATTTGAATACTCATTTCATGGGTGAAACCTTTAGAAATACCCAGTCTCCAACTTCAAACTCTAATTTCCTCTTTCTGATGTCAGCATAATTCTTCTGTCTTCTTTGAGTTGTTCTTAATCTCTCTCTGATGAACTTGATCTTCTCCGTTGTTTCTTGAATCATCTCTAGTCCCATGCCAATTTGTTCTACTCCTTCATTCCAACACAAAGGCAATCTACAGGGTTTTCCATATAGTGCTTCAAATGGTGCCATGCCAATACCGGTTTGATAACTGTTGTACGAGAATTCTACTAAAGATAGGTGTTCATCCGAACTTCCATTGAAATCTAGCTCTCAACATGCCTTCTAATATTTGATTAACCCTTTCTGTTTGACCATCAGTTTGCGGATGATAGGCGGTGCTAAAATTCAATCCGGTTCCGAAAGCTTTCTGTAGAATTTTCCAGAAACAAGATAAGAAATGAGAGTCCCTATTAGAAACAGTTGTAATCGCTACACCATGAAGTCTCACGTTCTCCTTCATGTAAGATCTAGCCAAGTCCTCCATGCTTGTTGTTGCTCGGGTAGGAATGAAATGCGCTGATTTGGTAAGGCGGTCCATTATCACACAAAGCGTGTCGTGATTGAGTTTGGTCCTTGGCAATCCTGCTACAAAGTCCATAAAGATATGTTCCCACTTCCATTCTCCTACGGGTAACGGTTGAAGAGTCCCACTAGGCTTCTAATGTTCTACCTTCACTTGTTGGCATACTACGCAATAAGCAACAAATCTTGTGATATCCTTCTTCATCTTTCTCCATCAATAGTATCTTTTGAGATCCTTGTACATCTTGGTTCCACATAGATAAATAGAATATCTCGATCGATGAGTTTCCCTAAAAATTTCATTCTTCAAATCTCCATCTTCTGGAACACTTAATCTTCCCTTCAATCTAATGCTTTCATCTTCTTCACGAGTCCAATCAGGTTTTTGGTCATTATCTGCCAACCTTTGCAACCAATCATCTCTCCTTTGAGATTCCACAATCTTCTCCTTCAAATCCGGTTTGATAACCAAGGTAAATGATTTTGCTTTCACTCCCTTGATATCAATATTGACTCCAAGATCTGCTAGACTTTCGAACAGTTTCCATTCTTGTCTAGGGGGTGTGTCAAAAGACTCATAGGCTTCCTACTCAATGCATCTGCTACCACGTTAATCTTATCAGGATGATACTGAAGTGAAAGTCATAGTCATTCACTAGTTCCATCCATCTCCTCTGCCTCATATTAAGTTCCTTCTAAGAAAATAGATACTTCAAACTCTTGTGATCCGAAAATACTTCAAATGTCTCACCATAAAGATAGTGCTTCCAAATCTTTAAAGCAAAAACTACAGCTACCAACTCCAAATCATGCGTAGGGTAGTTCTTCTCATGAATCTTCAATTGCCTTGATGCATACGCTATAACTTGCTTCTCTTGCATAAGAACACAACCCAATCCCAATAGTGAAGCATCTGCATAAATCTCATACTTGACTCTACTTCTGGGAAGAGTTAAAACTGGAGTTATAGTCAACTTATTCTTGAGTTCTTGGAATGCACTCTCACAATCTTCGGTCCATTGGTACTTCACTTCTTTCCTTGTCAAATGAGTGAGCTATACAACAATATGAGAAACTGTCTATAAATCTTCTATAATACCCTGCCAAACCCAAGAAACTTTGGATTTCTGTAACATTCTTTGGTCTCTTCCAATTCAGTACTGCCTCCACTTTAGACGGATCTACGAAATTCTCATCCTTAGACATCATGTGTCCTAAGAATTTCACCTTATCCTTCCAAAATTCACATTTCTCAAACTTTGCATACAATTGGTGATACTTATGTGACTGAAGCGTAACTCTAAGATGTTCTTCATGTTCTTTCCGAGTCTTAGAGTAAATCAAAATATCATCCACAAATACTACAAGAAACTGATCAAGGTACGATCGAAAGACATGGTGCAACATATCCATGAAGGCTGCAGGCGCGTTCGTCAAACCAATAGGCATAACTACAAACTCAAAGTGACCATACCGAGTCCTGATAGCTGATTTGGGTATGTCTTCCTCCTTAATTCTGAGTTGATGATAACCCGATTTGAGATCAATCTTTGAGAAGTACTTCGCTCCCTTCAATTGATTAAATGGGTCTTCAATCCTTGGCAAAGGATACTTGTTCTTCACTATAACTTGATTCAGTTGTCAGTAATCGATGCAAAGTCGTAGAGATCCATCTTTCTTCTTAACAAACAAAACTAGAGCTCTCCAAGGTGATGAACTAGGTCGAATAAATCTCAGCTAGAGTAACTCATCCAATTGATTCTTAAGTTCCTTCAACTCAGTAGGTTCCATCCTATAGGTAGTCAGTGCTATCGGAGTAGCACCTTGAACTAAGTCGATAGAAAACTCAGTCTCTCTCCGCGGTGGTAGTCCGGTATATCTCAAAATACATCTTCAAATTGATAAACCACATGTATTGACTCAATCCCTTGTCTCCCTTCCATTGCCCACAATTCAATTATGGCAAGCTGCTCAGCCACGACTGATCTAAGTCATTTGATCTTCACCATCGAACCTTCAAAAATCACAAATGTAATAGTCCTAGCATGACAGTCAATCTATAGTCGATATACAGTCAACCAGGCCATACCTAGTAGTACATCATACCCCTCCATTTCTATGACTATCAAATCATTAGACATAACAGTCTCTCCCACAACAATGGAACATGATTTACACACTTTAGTCAATGGTATACTCCCCGCTGCAACTGTTGGCCGTACACCTTCTCCTCTCCTATTTTTGTAGTCTGATTGATGGCATGAAGTTGTCCTTGAAGCTATTGATAAGCGCGTTGCTGCTGTTGAGGTTGTGGAGGTGCTTGGTATTGTGGAGCCGCAGGTCTTGGTCCCCTTTGCTGTTGCTAAGGTGGTGGTGCTTGCCTTGGAGCATGCAACACTTGACCTTGAGTAGTTGGTGGATAGTACGGCTTCAAAACAAATTGTTGTGGAGAAAATGAGGATCTAAGCTGGAAGTTCTGAGGCTTCTGCCCTAGAAATTCTTCTGGTAGATGGCAATCCCTTCTGAACCACCTTACCACACCTACGACATGTCCGGTTGTTAGTTTGATCGGATCGAGGTTGTTAATGTTGATGTTGCTGCATTAGAACTCTATTCTCCTCCACCCTTTGCTTCTTGTGATGCTCTTGATTTCCTTTGTATCTATTCCCCGATTCCCTCTCCTTCTCCTTACTTCTCTCTAACTTCCTTAAGTCTTTTACTCTCATGTACTCCACATTACTTCTCTCTACCTTCCTTGTAGTGTTCACCACATTATAATACTTGGTGAATTCTCTCGCCCACAACTTAGATTTTATATTTCCCCCAAGTCTATTGTCAAAAAGGAATGACTTCTTCTCTTTGGTGTCAACCGCATAAGGTCCAGATTGAGACAGCTCGAAAACTTAGCCTCATACTCGGCTACCGATATACTTGTTCCAACTTCATAAATTCTAACTCTTTATCTTTCCTTACACTCCTCTGGAAATACTTCTCCAAGAAAATGTATTTGAATCTCTCACAACTTACTTTTTCTCCTTCCATTACTTCAAATGTTGTATTCCACCATCTTCGGACCTCCCCTTCTAACATGAACACAACCAATATCACTTCTCTCCATCTATCACGCCCCGAATCCGAGATATATGATCTCGAGAATTTCCAAGGGAATGACCTTCGGATCCAAAACCATGGATGCGGCCAAGCCAACAATTAACCCGAGATACAATAGAGCATACTAAATAATCCAGCGAAATTCTGCTAAAATTTAAACCGTTAACTGATTATAAGAACAAACTAAAGTAGAATCCAACCACGACTAAAACATCAACTAAAGTTTTACAATAGTACTGCCCACATAAGGTCAAAAGGAAATATAAAACATGGTTCTTAAACAACTGTATAAACTCTAGTGTTCCAATCAAGCTAAGGATCTACCCTCCATACCCATATCATTCGAGGAGTTCACCTGTTTCAACATAGGGTGAGCTTGGAGGCCTAGTAGGAATAACCTAAAGTAATTATAGCAATTATTTTCATAATCATATAATGAGACTGGTTAATTCATGCAATTTATCACTCATCTTAATATCATGTTATTTCTTTCATATGTTCATCATCATAATCATAGTCATATGCATGGTTATACTCATAATCACATTCACAGTTATAGTCTTAATCACAATCATAATCCAATTCACAATTATAGTCATAATCACATTCATAATCCAATTCATCATCATACTCATCTTAAGCAATTACCGATATCATGATTAAACTCCGTCATGGCACACATATAAACACAAGCCATATAGATTCCATGTACTCATGCACTCTGTCATGATACATACCCATATTCAAGGCTACAAACTACCATGGCACCTTCTCAACACAATGACAATTCCCTCATCATTAGTCACACCATACATACCACATAATTAGTCACAAGATAGGTTACTTTACATCTCAGTTAATAATTACTCATCAAGCTACTTCTACTCATAAATATTAATAATCACAACCAATTATCATTTCACATAGAATACTCAAACTAACATTAAAATCACACATGACTCAATGCAAATCATGCAAATGCAAAGTATGATCATGCGGATGATAACCAATTACCACACAATTAAACCATATTCAATTTCATAAGTAATGAAAGATATGCAAGGTGAATGGTGAGTGTGTATGATGTGTGTTGTGATGTATGAAGTGTGTTGTGATGTATGATGTGAATGCACTATGTTGTATGAAATGATGCATGTATGCAAGGGTGTTAGGCCAAGTCTAACGATGAATCTAGACCACATATCCTCTAGGACACTCTGTCCCAGGAATGCGACACTACGACCATGTAACTATTAGTAAACTATAAAATGGAACCTTAGGACCACTACATTTACCATGAGCTGCATCCTGACATGGAAAGAGTGCAATTGATGCTTTGTGTGCTGCAAGAAGAATTGTTTCAAAAGCTAATGATAAAATGAAACATTATTGCCTTGTTAGTAACATTTTAGCACCATTAATATCCATGCATCAGTAAATATGTGCATTTGTAGTTGAGCCAATGACGGGGTTAAAGGAAGTTTGAGATGTTGACGTAGCCAGATAATACATCCCTTGCTTGGTCATCAATGGGCCGTGATCATAGCTTCTGGTGCTGTTATTTAAGAAGGTAAAGTATCAAGATAACCAATGCCTTTTCACGCCAAAACATTCATTCTATTAATGTCATAGGTATCCCCTAGATATTCCTATTGCTTGTCAATTGTGATTAAGTCCTTGAGTATCTGTAATCGTCCTTATTGAAGATCAAGACTCATAGAATCAAGGAAGACCGAAGCTACATCAAACATCCATTTGAAGAGGCCCCCTTATTCAAAGGTATACAACAAACATGCACTAGACAGTCCCTAGGAACACAACATTCATTTACATATCATGTTGTTTTAAGGCATAGTGTGTCTTTTACCAGTTAAGGGGCATACCACAGTCCTTCGCCATCTGGACTCTGTCTAGACAGCCAAAGACTGCACACAGATGGTCGATACCATTCATGGATAGACCTTGAGGATACTATGCCTTAGAATTCATTTTAGGCAAAAATCCCCGGGTCTGTGCCGATCACAAAACAAACCAAGATTTGTTCTGTGTGATCTGCACCTGCCTGGTCGACCATCAAATTGGCCCGATTGACCGGCCAGAGAAACCGATTGATTCCCGATCAATTGATCCGCCCTCCAACCTCTAAAGGACAGTTCTTTGTTCTTGACCTCTGTAGGGGTCTAGTCGACCGACCACTTGGACGGTCAACGAGAGGCCTACAGAGAGGCCGATGGAACTTTTCCAATGGTACCTGACACCACTGACTTTTTTCGTGTAACTAGCTATTGGGGGTTCACCGGTCGACCGGCCGACCGACCAATGCTGAAATTTTAGTTCTATATATAGAACCGAAATTCCATTGCATAGAACAACTAAGGGAGCTTCAATATCAAACCCCTGAATCCTTTGTTTCCAGCAGAGAAACCTCTTAGCCTCATACCACATTCTAGGAGCCCTTGACTCCACATTAGGCTAAAATTTACTTCTCTCCACTTCTTCTATGTTTCACTCTATCTGACATTCATGTCAAATCTTTGAAGAAGTTGGATAGAGAACCCAAGACCTTCCCCCTTAGTGTCTAGGATTCCACTTATATCATCACACACACATCAAGAGCAGTAAGGCCCTCCTCTACTATTGAGTTTCACTCATCATTAACTATCCAAGCGGGAGCGAGGAACGTGAAGCGAGAAGGCGGGACTTCAAGCTCACACCGGGACAAACTTCATTGAGGTCAATCCATTTGAAGTGACTTGCTCTATTTTAATTCATATTTTTTGTAACAGTTCTAGGAGTACTGTAATTACTAGTGGTTAGGGTTGATCCAGAGAAACATGGGTTCTAGGAAACCTGTAGTTTCTAGTGGTTGAAGGTGAACCAGATAAACCTTGTGTTTGGAAGTAGCATGAAAAACTTCAGATAGGGATGAGGATGGCCTGGTAAATCCTCTACGGTTTTGTGGGTGCTCCGTATTTTGCAAAGCCCCATAGTGAAAATCCTTAAGAATCACGAGGGTTGCTCAATGTGGGGTTCAGTTCCGAACGGGTGTCTCGTGGGAGGGCCCAAGGGGCTGGCAGGCTACGGATGCTGGCAAGCTGGGGTGGCACACATGAGTCTCACATTGGTAGTGGACGAGTCCAAGATTCAGTCTATAAGGGGAGCTTCGTACTTCATTGTATGACGCGCTTTTGGGGTCAAAACCAAGAGACAAAGCTGTGAGGTGTTTGGACCAAAGCAGAAAATACTGTACAATGGGTGTGGGATGTCACAAATGGTATTAGAGCCGGGGAAAACTCTGCCTATTGGTGAGGGAGATTATGTGGTCCAGTTCCGGGCGGGTGTCACGTGGGTAGGCCCAATGGGCTGTGTAGTGACACTAAACCAATAATTAGTTATTTAAGTTAATTTAAGATTAATTAAATTGATTAATTGAACATAACTTGGAAATACGAACCAATGTATTTAGATTAGTCATTCTGAGTTTGATCATGAGCAATCGGGATAACTCCATTTTTATAAACTAGGTTTGAATAGCTATTGTTCAGAGTTGGGCTAAATTTGTAATTAAATTAAAATCTGGGTAATGTGATGTAATCTAGTATAGGTTGAAGTTGAAATACAGGGTTCGGGGGTTTAAATATAATTAAGTTATTGAGTGGGGTAATAAGTGAAATTATAGAAATTCAATTCAAATCTCAATCGTACATTGTTAAGTGATAATCGTGGGTTGGAAAGATGAGAGGGAGAAAGCATAAGAGAAAGAAAGTGAGAAAGTGAACCCAAAAACCCTAGCCGCCCAAACCTTGGAGGAGAGGAAGAGATAAGAAGAAGAAGAAAAAGAAATGTGAGGAAGGAAGAAGGGATACTAGATGATCAAGGAGCAAAACTCTATGTAAATCACATTTTCTGTATAGCTCGTATGGAATATCCGATTTATCGAAATGATTTGTATTTCATTTTCTTGTGTGCAAGGATAGGTTCAAATCGATTGTATGGAATAATAGGTAATAGGTTATTTGTTCTTTAGATTTATAGTTTGTAAGTACACCTTGATTCATGATGTTAGATATTTGATTTAGTCCGTTTGATTTGTCGAATGGTGTTTTAAAAGTGTTCTTTACTATTTTGCATTGATTGGAAGTGTTAACTTTAGTTTCTATTGATTTGGATTGAGGGTAGCCTGGTATTAGGGTCTTAAGAACCCTAGAAATTTCCCAAAATCGCTACCTATCGCCACCCATCGGTACACCGGTGGAGCTGCCGACAGAGATTTAAATACACAGGGTTGTCCCCACCGGCAAGCACTGGTACACCGGGGAGCCTGCCAATAGGGACTTAAATTTAGATTTAATTGGTCCACCGGTAGGCACCAGTACACCAGTGAGCCTACCGATGGACACACAGGGTGGATCTGGGTGAACGATTGGGGTTGGTAATCGTGCCATTTAACTTGGGGCATGATCCATGGAATCAAAGATTGATCTGGACTCATCTCTTTGTTGTTCCATGTGGTTGTACTCACCATTCCACTTATTGACATTGACATTGACCTTCTGTAGTGGTTGTGACTCCTTTGTGGTAGTAACTGGGTTGGTGCTTGGGGGTACACCATGTGTTTCAGAAATGGTCTCAATGAGTCAAAGTGTGATCGGATGGCTCTATCCTACTTGCGGGGAACCACCTTTGAATCCGATGGTACACCCCACACCATTGATTAGCTTATTGACTTTGCTTTACCTACATTGCACTCAGCATGTGCTTAGCAATTGAAATTAGTTTTCTTGGGAAGTGATGTGGTTTTGTGCCATTGATTTGGTATTTGGTTTAAGGACTCAAGATTAATCAGGGGTATCAACTTGATGTTTCATGATGTTTGGTACCCATCACTAACCCTTGGACTTGACTACACGTTGATATTGGGACACCTTGATTTGGTAATTGGATTGTGTAATATCTGTATTTGTATTGAAACATCTGGGAAACTCATGATGGCATTTGTTGAAGATTATCATTTGGTTCCAGTTAATAATGCATTCATGCTAGGCTTGTGTGATTGTTAAGTGAGCACGGGAGGTGGTAAAACTTTGTGGGGTGGAATTCCTTTGAGTATTGTAGGCTCATAAAATTAGCATTTGGTGGGTGGAATTCCTTGAGTGATATACACTCAAAACTAGCAACGGGTGGAATTCCTTGATTCTTATACACTCTAA
>JAUPMG010071307.1:3094-13160 GCA_031762675.1 Pachysandra terminalis
CCAACCCCCCCCCCCCCCCCCACCAAAGGGCGAACTACCCATGCAAGACTTTCCCCTTATGATTCCTAAAGATGCCACCAATCCTACACTGTCCTAGGTTCCCAGTAGATGAACCATCGAGGTTGAGCTTTATAGTCCCGTCGTTGGGGGGAAACCAACTCTTCCTAACATCAGAAGAGGCCATACGAAGCATAACCACCACCCTCCATTCTCTAATCACCCCCAATGTAGTTATCCCTTTGAACTCATCTCTAACACACGAGGTAGAGAATTGCATTAATAGCAAGGTTTAACAAACCAGAGACCGGACCGTCGGTCCGGATTGGAACCGGCCGGTCTGGATCATACAAAAAGCAAAAAAAAAAAAAAAATTTCAGATCATAGCCAGATCGGCGGGTATCGGTTGCCGGACCGGCGGAACCGGTGGTCCATAACCCAGCGATACAATCCTTTGTATCACAGGTTGGAACCGAACCGCTATGGTCCGGGCCGGCCGGTACGGACCGGTATCGTCCGATCCGTGAAACCATGATTAACAGCCTCCCCCCTGTGAATTCAGCAGCTTCAAAAATCGGGCCCTAATAGTCCAGCAAGTTTCCTACTTATCTAATTTAATTGTTCTCATAATAAAACCTTTGCAAAACTGTAACTTAATTAATTTTTAAACCCTACCTATACCAGTTTATTGCTACTAGAAACCCTAATCTCTTGATCCACAAGTAACATAGTTTTTAGGTTTTTTTAAAAGCTTAAGAAATTTAAGTCCTTAATTATGTACTGCATCATTGTGTCTGGCAAGTCTTCCATATGGCCCTTCTAATAATGGTGATGTAAACAGAGTTTGATTGTAGGATCAAATGTACTAAAGATACCTCATTATAATAATAGCTAATAGGAAACACACAGAAGAAAATTAAATAGAAAAGTTAGGTTGGAAATTACACAGTTGTTGCCATTCTGGACCGATCTACACCTGTTCCCTTTCCACATCCAGGTTTCTGTCTATTGACTAAATTCTGAAAGAAAAGAACAAATCATCATAAGAAAACTCTCAAAGAACTACCAATCACAATGAAAAGGCATAAATGGTATTACATCTCCGTCAAGTTCTTCAATTTTTGATTTTACTGAACGAGCAATTTTTCCGACTTCATCAACATCTTTCTCCATACGATGCTTGATTGCTGCACAAAGTGGAAGGCTCAAACATGATTAATGAGTTGAGAACAGTAGGGCCCACAGTACAATAAGAAGAAGGTGCAATTTTCTCCAACTAATGGACAGTCATGGAATGAAATAATTGGTAATTTAGTTTGTTTTCTATGGTTAGACTTTTTATACAGATCTTGAAATGTATTGATGAAATCCAAGTCATTAAAAAATGTTTCAACCCCAAAAGTAAATTAAAAAAGCACAAAATAAGGGAATTAACAAGGGAATAATACCATAATCTAGTCTTGCTTGAATGTCATACACAAATACAAGGTGCCTAACATGGCGATCTTTGAAAATTTAATGCATTAATACCAGGAAGAAATCTAAGATGACTGGACGGGGTTGGGTTGGGTCCTTATAGGTCTAGGAGAGGGGACAGACAAGGTAGTCAAGGCATCTAGGCGATGCCTAGATGATGAGCCCTCCCAAGGCGAAGCAACGCCTAGGCCATGAAAAAAATGTCATTTTTCCCTTCGATTTAGATTTAAATGATAATAGCATAGCAATACTAATTACATAAAATAACACACGCACACCCCCCATACCAACACGCACGCGCATGCACACACACACACTCATATATGTGTGTGTGTGTAAATAATAGTTAATTTTGGGATTAAATTTAAATGATAATGGACTAATAGTAGCAATTACATAAAATACACTCATGCACGCGCGCACACGCGCACACACACAGATATATATATATATATATATTTGAAAGTAACAAATAAACATCAGAACATTGTCAATTGTCTAAAAATTCATAACATAATAAATTTTTAAAAGAAATTGTTACACAACTTTGATAGGGTATCGGTTAATGATCAAAGAGGGACCAATCAAGGCAAAAATAGAAGAATAAATCACAAAAAAATTAAGATAAAGGGGAAAATATAAACAATAATATGGGGTTTCGGTTTGACCAAAACAAAAGTCAAAAGAATAACGGGTGAAACTAAGCATTGGACTTTTTGGTCAATCAATTAAAATATAATAACAAGTGTTAGATTATTTCTTAAAAAACGACTAGAAGTCATGGCCGGGGGGAGGGAGAGAGAGAGAGAGAGAGAGAGAGCAGAGTGAGGTTGAGCAAGACCACATAGGGAAGAGAAAGAGAGAGAGAGAGAGTGTGTGTGTGTGTGTAAGAGAGAGAGAGGAGAGAGAGAGAGACGGCCAAGCAGAAAAAATAGGGAGAAATTGAGGTCAGACATGGCTACATAAGAACAAATGAGAGAGAGAGAGAGAGAGAGAGAGAGAGAGAGAGAGAGAGAGAAGAAAACATACCTCAGTTGATTGATCAATGAAACCTAGAAACGGAAGAAGCCCTTGGCAGTTGGCTTCTATCTAGCTCTTTCTGTCAAGTTATCGAAAGAGTTAGGATTTTGTTCTTTATCATCCTCCTTTTATACACCCATTAAGGAGATAAATTAACTATCTTATCATAGATAACTTTAATTTTATCTCTTAAGCCTTAACTTATTATTTTAAATAATGATAGCATAAAAACAGAAGTTATAAAATAACTTGAATTTATTTTAACTATGCATCTAAGTGTTCGCCTTAGTCTCCTAGTTAAACACCACTTAGGCGTCTCCTAGGTGCCACTAGGCAATCATTGCACCAGTATTATTTAAGGCACTATAGTGTCTGTCAAGGCGTGCAACAGTTTGACTACCATGAGTTAGAGTGAGGTTTTGGAAAATGAATGGACGGGAGTAGGTTCCTTTTGTCTTCTTTGTCAGTAGCTCTACAGAACAACCCCATCTGAGAATACTCCAGTGAGTAAATGTTTCCAACTTAGAAATGGAAAAATGAATGGTGCCCACCATCAAGAACTCTTACATCTTGGGAGAGAGGATGCTTTAGGCTAGGTCACAGACTCAAAAGGAATTCATGTAGATCTCTTGAGAAGACAAGAACTATTGGAACCCATACTTGGAAGAGTGACCTTTCAGTTACACTTACATCCGTCTATATATAATATGTCAAGAATGCCTAGAAAGGATGACATCCAAATGCTGCATTTATGGGGCATGTTGGTTCCTTCTAGGGTTGAGTACCTTGTGCAATGTTATTAGAAAAAGTGTTGACAGTACACATATTAAATATAGGGCTATACGGATCCCCAGTAGACGTGTCATGCGCAAAAAGGACCTAGAAGGTGCCCATCACTTATTACTTCATTGTCCTTTGCTTTGGATGTGTTGAGCTCCTTAATGAACTTAAATCAAGATGGTATGAGTGTGCCTTAAATCAGCTTTTGATTGAGAAGAAATATTTTACAGAGTATATTCCTGTTTATGATAATGCTGGAGCTTTTAGAACATGGAAAATAGGCAGATCTTTGATGGCAAAGAGAAATCTTTGTTTTCCTGCTGCAGGGATATGGGAGCTTTGTTAGTTGATTACTTCTATTAGTGATTATAAGGGTGTAACAAAAGATGATGTTTGTATAGACTGAATTCTTTATAGTTGACAACACTTTGGTAGAATGGAGTTTCTTTTGTAAATCTCTCTAGGGAACTCTAATCCTATTTGCAAATCTTCATAAATTAATGAAATAGTTGTTGCATCAAAATGACAATCATGATGGTGATACAAGAAGATATATTCCTATATGCTTACAAATTTGTACAAGCATACATAGAGAAAGGCCCATCACGATAAATAAATATAAAAGAAACACATGCACCAAAAATTTTATGCAATAGGTATTTGATAACAAAAGGTGAACAATATTTGAAGTGTTTTTCCTTTCTTTTTTCTTTTTTTTTTAATTTCACGTCCAACAAGACACGTTTAAATTAGAATTAAGTAAAATAAATTGCTTGTTCTTACATGGCATGAGTGGCATGGTCAGGCAAATTTAGATAAGAAAGCTTAAAAATCAAGTCAATCTAGCAACCGTAATCATCCCACTGAGCAAACATTTAATTGACCAGGATACAATCAGGAACATCTAGCATTGGTGGGGCATGGCCCATCCATGGATGGAAAAAATAGTTCAAACAATCTGGACTGAATCCCATCTTTATGCTAACCAAATCAATAAGCATAAGATCGTGTTTTACATATATGTATGTATGAAGTATGCCCCCTTGTTTCAAGACAGTTTTGCTTGACAAGATTTTAATTGTGGAGGGAAGTTTGTGCGCATCTTTTTATTATCTTTTGCTAAGCAAATGGGGAAAGAATTGAAGATCTGGTTTTACTGGTCAGATGCACCAGAGTTACAAACCTGGTGAGATACAGATTTCACACTTGGCAACTTATTTGGCTAATAATCCCACTTCTCCCTGTGTACTCCACTTGTCCCCATTTTACATACTAAGTTTCAGCCCAAAAACATTTCCATGGATTTCATACGTGACACAAGATCACGTGTGCAGATTGTGGAAAGTAACATTGACACATTGCTGATTTTTTCCTCATTTTCAGTTCTCAAAAAATTTTAAGGGCTAAAGATATCTATCGTTTCTTCTCCAATTGTTATTCCATAATTCATTGCAACTTTTATGTTAACTTTTTCCATGGCTTATTGATGGATGAGTGCCCCGTCTCATTTGTGAATTTTGTACACAACTCTTATGTCTATGTTTTTTTTTTTTTACTTTCTCCTTTGCTAAGATTAGTATCTTCACAAAGAAAAGAAAAGCATGCAAGTGTATGTATAATAATGCAGGCATGCATAATGAAGAACAGAAAAACAATAAGCCATTACCTTTCATGGCAGCTGCCTTGGTTACAGACTTTGACTCTTCATTTGCATCCTGCATACATCATTTGGAAGTAAATGAGGTCAGAAACACATCCCACCTGATATTCCATTAAAGCAAACCATCACCAACACCAAACAAATTTTTGCCTGATTGAGAACCCAATATAATCATTAGAAAAGGTAATAACATATTGGTGTTTTCTTATCACATGATGAGGTTATAAAAGCATTCCCTAGTTTTGAGTTAAATTTTATGTTACGTTTAGGAGCAGATCTGTAATTTATATTATGATAGGACATGGGGGTACATAGATTTTATTAATGAGGGGCATTTTTATCCTTTCACGAATATAATTAGAATAAAAACAGGTTTAGTTGAGCAGATCTGAAATACACATCAGATCTGGTTGGCTCCTCTCCAACTTCTTCATCATCTTCTACACTTCTTTCTCTTATCTTATGTATTCTGGTTCTATCAAGTAAAGAATCATCTTCAACTTGGTATCAGACAGTTCGACAAAGAGTACATTTTCTTTCTCTTCATCTGTTCAATTTCTAGTTTCTTCTTCTTTAAAGAGTGGTATATGTAGTAGGATAAGCCAATCAAAAGATCATGACCTTTGTGGATGTCTGAGACTTTGGATGAATGTTCTGTGAGACACAAACATATATTCATACACCTTCGTCGAGTGAGATCAACGAGTGTTGGGCGAAGCAAGTAGATATTACCAGATCCGGCAGAGCTTAAAGATGGCACCTTCTTCGTTGATAGACTTAAGTTCGAAAAACTAGCACATAATTTATCCTCGTCGTAGGAGCAGTTGTACCAAAAAAGAGAGTTAATCCTAGAGGTGAGACTCTGAATCTCGAAAGAACTGATTAACTTCTGATTGAGGGATAGAAGAGCAAGGTTAGCCCAATTGATCTGTTGGTGACGAAGGTCGAAGAGGTGAACAGCTCCAATAATGAGAACCACTGGACATGTAGGAATTTTGAACACCTTAGATGGAGTAAATCTTAGAAACATAGAGCCTCTATCGCTCAAGAGGACCGCCACAGTGCCATCAGCGGTAACACCATCTCCCACAATGGTATTACAAGGTGCCTCAACGCTGTATTGATTCTCAAACGTGGCAGTAGAAATGGTAATAGTGCAATCTCCCGCATTCGCACTAATTGTGATGCCAGATCTAGTATCTCTTCATGATCACGATGCACAGTATCTCGAGTCTCAAGTAGATGATTGGCCTGAGATGCCAAAACTCAAGTGGGTTGAGATGATTGTGTGGCTGCATGGGAAACGCTAGGCGGTATAGATGAGGATTCACCTGTGAAGAATTGCCTAGGTTGAGTATGAACAGACAAGAAATCTGGCTCAAGAATGCATGGCTCAAAATTTCATTCAATGTAATCGAGGAAGGAAATATGTTCCTTGGTCTCAATCCAATGTTGTAGCCAAAGTTCTCTTTGTTGCCTTCTTTCCTTTTCTGAAAACCTTGGCATCCATAACTCTCTTCGAGAGTCATCCCAATACTTCGCAGCTTCATTGCGCATAGTTCTACTGTTAAGTAGTCTGCGCTTCTCTTCATCAAAGAGATATCTAGGGTGATGATGCGAGCCAGAAGATCTCGAACGAGATCTAATATCCTTTCGACGGCCACCGCCAAGTACCACCTGAACTCCTTTTCTAGACGATTGAAATCTTCGTGGTATATATTCGGGAGCTGATTCTTAGTATGACCTGACTCGAAAGTCAAGTCAAACCTGATCACATTCGTCTTCATGAATTGAGAACCTTGGTTTATCAATGGCTTGTGATGATGATTTGGGCTTGTAGGAGAGTGCCCGTGACTGTGGATGGGTGACTTCCTTAGCATGAAATCTCCCAGTGATCAAGTTTGTGTTCCAGTCGCTAAGGTTGGTAGTGGGAAGTTGGAAGATTCAAATCCTGATGGTATTTCTTCTTCATCTCTAGATGCTAAGTCGCCAGGGTCTGATGGTTAAGTCTCAGGCCTTATAGCTGCAGGTTATGACAAGATAGTTCAGAATGACCATTCGGTTCAGAATGATCATTCACGCTTTCAGATGGGAGTCTTTTCTTTGGTAGGCAATGACGAAGAAGTGCAGTTGAATTCGATAAAAGAAGATGTTGGCCATGATCTGATTCATGCTGGGTACTCTAAATCAACAGTCGAAGAAGTGCTAGATGGTTGGGGCGATGGGAATGGAAGTTTGAGTGCTGTTCATTATACATCAAGGAGTGGCTCTGGATGTTCTAGTAATTATGACACTTTTTCCTTGTGATTGTTGCTTGATTCAGGTATGGGGTGTGATCATATTGCGACTCCTGGAATTAAATGGAAAAGTTCACAGGTAAACATCATAGCAATCACCAAATTCTGGGTTTCTAAATTGTTGAATCCATTCCTTCTTCTACCAGATAAATCTTTGAAGTGGTCTGGTTATTGTCCTTTCTCTGAAGTGATTAATTCAGATTGGTCAAAGAGAGGTATGCGTTTAAATTCTTGATTAGGTAATGTTTCTGATCATTCATACTTTTCCCTGACAAGCTTTGTTCCATCCATATCATATTTCTTCGCAAGTGGATGTTCTGAGTAAAAATGTTGGACAGATTGAGATACTTGATGAATTACTAGCAATGAAAGGGGAGGGAGTGGAGTCGGGTTTGAGTGGAGAGGGGCTGGTTTTAGCAGTTAGTGGTGGATTAGACCGGAATGAGCAGATGAATTCTACTAGTTCTTTGAAGATTGGGTGGGTGTGGAAGATATAGCCAATCTTTTCAGATGGAAGCTTCCGGAAAAAAATGGTGCCCGAGTCGGCATGTCTGAAGCGGTGTGTAGGTTCAGGAATGATCAAGAGGTTTTGGCTAAAGGTGCCTCACCTATGGTGAGGGAACTTTGGAATTTAGAATGGAATCTTAAATATCAAAGGAGATCTTCGAAGTCTAGTGCGGGAAGGGGTTTGTCTCAAATCGTTTAATGAGGATCATAAGCTGGAATATCAGAGGTCTGGGGGGATAATAAAAAAATAGCGATTAAAAAAGTTTGTAGGAAGTTTAAGTCTTGGATTGTGGTGATTCAAGAGACTGAAAAACAGTCGATTGGTAGAAGGTTGATGCGTAGTTTATGGGGTACACAGAATCGGAAGTGGGTTTGTTTTCCGGCTGTGGCCTGTGGGTGCTTCAACCTTCAGGAGGGATTCTTATTATGTGGGATATGGATAAGGTAGAGGGTGGAGAGGTGATAATTGGTACTTTTTGTATTTTGGTGACGTTCAAGAATAAGGTTGATGAGTTTCAGTGGAAACTTTTGGGTGTTTACGGTCCCAATACTTATAGAGACAGAGAGGCTTTTTGGGTGGAGATTCGTGATATTGCTTCTAATAATTTCCTTCCTTGGTGTTTGATTGGGGATTTTAATGTGGTTAGATCTGAGGAAGAGCGTAATAGAGAGACTAGGATGAATAGGAGTATGAGGAGATTTTCTTCTCTTATTCAAGATCTTGCTTTAGTGGATTATCCTCTTTTAGGTGGGTGGTTTACTTGGTCTAACCTTCAAGAGAGCTCCCTTTGTTGTAGATTGGATAGATGTTTAGCTTCAGTGGAATGGGATGCCCATTTTCCTCATTTAGCTCAGATAATCCTTCCTAGAGTGGTTTCTAGTTATTGGCCTCTATTCCTTTCTGTTGATTTGGTTCAGAATGGTCCTTCACCTTTCAGGTTTGAAAATATATGGCTTACACAAGATGAGGTGAAAGAATGGTGGGAGGATAGGGATAGGGATAGGGATGAGTTTAGTTTTGATGGGTTTTCTTTTATGAGATTTCTTAAGTTTTTGAGGAGCAAAAATAAAGGTTGGAATCGTGAGAATTTTGGGGATATTTATATTCGTAAGAAAGGTGTTTGATGAAATTGAAGAGTTGGATTTACAGGAACCGCAGAGGGGTTTGTCTGAGAGGGAGAGGGATAGGAGGATGGCTAAGAAGGCAGAGTTGGATAATATTCTTAGACAGGAAGAGATCAGTTGGAGGCAGAAATCGAGGGCTACCTGGATTAGAGAATGGGATGGGAACACTAGGTTCTTTCATAAATTGGCTAATGCCAGGTCGAAAAGTAATGCCGTTACAAACCTTCAGGTGGATGGGTAGGATTGAGGAGGTGGATGATATTACGAGAGCTATGGAGGAGTTTTATGGTAAGTTAAATACTTCGGAGCAGGAGCTGGTTTTTAGTCTTAGGAATATTCCTGGTGCTGTTTTGTCCCCTTCTCAAGCTATGTGGTTGGAGAGACCTTTGGAGATAGAGGAGGTTAGAAAGGCTATTATGGGTATAGATAGAGATAAAGCTCCAGGACCAGATGGATTTACTATGGCTTCCTTTCAAGAATGTTGGAAGGTGATCAGAGAGGAAATCATGGGGGATTTTTAGTGACTTTATCATAGTGGGGTGGTTAATAAGATCACTAATGAAACATTTCTCATACTGATTGCCAAAAAACCATGGGCAAATGAGCTTAAGGATTTCAGACCCATCAATTTGATTACTAGTCTTTATAAAATAATCGCTAAGGTTTTGGCTGAGAGGCTTAAAAGGATGATTGGGGATTTGGTTTCTACGAATCAGTCGGCCTTTATCGCTGGGAGACAGATCTTGGATAGTGTATTTGTGGCAAATGAGGTGGTGAAGGAAAAGGAGAGAAGCGGTGATCCAGGATTTGTGTGTAAGTTGGATTGGGAGAAGGCTTATGATAGGGTGGAATGGGGCTTCATTGATTATGTGTTAGAATGGAAGGGTTTTGGTTATAGATGGAGGAAATGGATTAGTGGATGTTTATCGAAGATATCATTTTCTTTCTTGTTTAATGGGAGCGTTCATGGTCATTTTAAGTCGTCTAAAGGCATTAAACAAGGTGATCCTCTTTCCCCTTTTCTTTGTACTTTAGTAGGGGATGTTTTGAGTAGATTTCTGTCTTTGGCAGAGAATAAGGGTCTTATTAGTGGTTTTTTGGTTGGGAGGAATAGAGTAGGGGTGCAACTCGGGTCGGTTAAAACCGAACCGACCCAAACCGATTTCGGTTCGGTTTGGTTTGGGTTTTTAAAGGGTTGGTTCGG
>JAUPMG010071328.1:0-13159 GCA_031762675.1 Pachysandra terminalis
TTTATGGTGAGGGTGATAATCCCAATATTCCACATTGTTCTATCATCAAGATGACGTATACTTTGATATATGTAACTAATGCCTTGTGAAATTCTGTTGGCATTCACCTTATGTAATGCTCACTGAGGTTTAGATCCTAGTTTTGGAAGCCTTGGATTATTGCATTTCCCTGACCACAAATAAGTGGGAGAATTATGCCCTCTTGGTCGAAACCCCTCAAAACTATGATGCGCACATGGAATATCGCTGTGTATGCGGGGAACGGATCGAGAAGACGTCTTGCTCTGTAATTGATTGGTCTATTGTGGGACTTGCATAATTCAAATTCTAAACAGCATGCACAATTGCATAGCATATGTTTTTGCATGGATCACACTTGGTGTTCAAACCCTTTCATTGTTGCATGAGCATGCATTGAATTCATTAATAACTGAACCAGCATTCATATTGCATTACACTACATTATGTTGCATTATACATCATATTATTGCATACATCATTATTTTGCACATTATGTTTTAGACTATGGATTATTATTGGAGAGTGGCTTTGACCCTATTCCAATCTAAAATACTGTTTAATTGATTTATTTACTGAGCTAAGTGTAGCTGGCGCCTTTGAGCAAACATTTCAGGATCATTAGTTATTGGATTGCAGAACCATGGAGATTAAGGTGGAGACGAAGACAAAGATGAAGATATAGACATACTTAGGATTTATTTGCTTATTTTAGTAGAACTTGTATTAGGGATTATTTACTTGAATTTATGTAATAAGTTAGTTAATGGTGATTTGTTTTAAATATTAGAATAGACTATTTATTTATTTTCCACTGTGTTTGACTCGATTGTTTTGGATGTAATAGGCTTAGTAATTATTTGATTAATTTCAGTAAAAGTAATTCTTTTAAGTTTATTAATTTAATTGGTTTGGCTCTTATTGCTTTCCACTCCCATAGGGATATGGGGTGAGAGTTACAGTTTGAACCTAAGGGATTCCCACATGAATTTCCTTCGAGTTTGGGTCGTGACACTATACTAGACTGGGGTAAAGTGGCATATTTGTCTGCTACCCAAGAAATGTATAGTAGTATTAGTGAAACCAATTTGGATACCCTAACAATTACCTTCAACTTTAATGGAGAAACTAGAACCCTAAACCTTCAATTGGTATTAAGAATCCTCAATATACCTATGAACAATACCTATAGCTCTTTCCCAGATCTTGATCCAAAAGAAAAACCCAAAGTAACCCGAACTCTTTGTGGAAAAGGTGAGATGGAAGAAAGACAACTTCCTTGTCTCTTCCAATCTCCTACCACTTTACAGGATCCTCCATCTGATTTTCATAAGGAATATCTATCCCAGAAGTGGACCAAGTAATGTACCTTGTGGCTATTGGTACACCTCTCTGCCTTCCTTCCATTATCATCACCCACATCATCAAGTATGTTAGGGGCACCATGGTGAGATGCTTTTTCCTTGTCTCATGTGCGCAGTTTCCAAACACTGGGGACTTGTCTTGCCATACAAGGGACACAAGACTATTGTTAAGACTTTCAGTGGCATCAATCTTAGTCTTGTGGGATTACCTATGGGAGCAGCCGATGTACCAAAACACTACCAACCTAGATATCATTTTTAGGAAGAAGAAGAACAACCAGACCTACCTCATGCACCATCTAAACCTCAAGATCATAGAGCATCTTCTTCCGCAGCACCCAGGACTGACCCAGATCTTCCTCCCAGGCATCGCTACACAAGGAAGAACATGAATGTGGATGCTAGGTTAGCAGCCCTTGAGAGAGCTAGTCTTCAGTCCAGACTAGACAACACTGCAGAACTCAAGGAGAGTAGAGAAGAGATTAGAAAGAACCGAGAAGAGCTCAAGCGAAATAGAAAGGAAATGTTTAAACTCAAGAAGAGTGTAGAAAAAACCTTTAAGTATCTCCAAGATCTGTTTAGATGTGGTAGAGCCTCAGATGTGATACCTCTAGTACCTCTGCCTCCAGCTCCACCAATACATCTATCACCACCTTCTTCTCCTCATGAGGATGATGTTACTCATACTCCATAGATGCCATAGTAGTTCTGTTTTCTTTTCGTTCCTTGGTTGTAGTCATCTATAATGGCAAGAATTAGTTAGCTTTCTTTTCTAATGTAATAGGAAGTTGTTTAGTACTTATCACTTTGACGTACCAGTTAGTGTTAGTAACTTAGCCGTATTTATGTAGTTTGTTGTAACACCTTAATGTAAACCCTTCTCTTTAATTATATTAATGAAATCAATGTTTGTTTACCTTGTTCTTCTTACACATTTAAATTAATGACTTAAAAACTTTACAACTATAACTAAATTATTAATATGACATAAACACCAATTCAACTAGACCACTTAGATTAATTTCGAGGACAAAATTCTTTTAAGGAGGATAGATTGTAAGGACCTAAAAAATTAGACTATAAAAGAACTTTAAATAAGAAGGGTAAAATAGTAATTTAATAAATCCATAAATTAAAACTAACCTAAAGTTGGTAATTAATATAATATGTAAATAAAAAAAATTAAATTAAGAACTTATAATAATTGTTGAGCTTAATTAGACTATTGGGCTTATGAAAAGTACACCTAAACGGGTAGCTTAGCGATGCACCTAGAGGGGGGGTGGGGGTGAATAGGTCTTAACCGATATCCGGAATTTATCTGTCTCTTAAAATTTAACCTAGTGAATTATGCATATTGTTTTCATTTTAATCAGATTTATGAATGTAACAATAGCATTCAAGTGAAAATAGAAAGCATACAATATATGAATGTAAATACTCAAAGCAAACCATTCAACACAAGAGATTTATAGTAGTTCGGTCAACAGACCTACATCTACTTTTCTTGAGAACTTCCTTAGCTCTCACGGGGATTCACTATGCTGGAGAAAATTCAATCCAAGGTACAAGACAATCAACACTATCTTGACCGTGACATGACCACTTGGCGAAGGACCCTACTTCACCAAGATCGCCAATAGGAATGCTCCTCACACATCCTAGGCTAACACTTTAGGAATCTTCTAGGGTTCCTTCAACCTATTACAAGGGACACTTAAAAGTGAAACAAGAAGGACTCACATGATGTTCGTCCCGCTTTTTGAAGCTTGGATTCCCGCTTTCAGCTTCACGTTCTTCGCTCTTCCTTGTAGATGATGCTGGATTGGATTCGAGGGCTTTACTACCCATGTGGTGTGTATATGATATGAATGCAAACCTACACACTAAGGGGAAGGACTTATGAGCAACTTCCTTCTTCTACTTCAATTGGTTTGAAGAGAAATGAAGGGGAGTGATCTCTAGCCAATAAATAAGAGTAAGAACTCTTATGGATTGAAGGATGGGGCTAGGATATGCTCAGGAGGTTTTGGAGTTTCTAATAAGAAGGTATACACTCTAACAGTCCTCTAACAATCCCATATTGCCAATGGGTTTCGAGCTCTATTTATAGAGTGTGAAATCACGTAATGGCCGGTTGACCGGGCACATGGCCGGTCGACCGGGTGCTTTCCAACGGCTATATTTTGAGTGCACCTTAGTGCGTAATGTTACCGCTAGAAACACACCAGGCCCTGTCTGTGAGGGTCCCGTTGACCGCCCATTTGGCCGGTCAACCGGCTCCTTACAGATATCTCAGACAGAAAGGGGTCTGAGAGGGGCCGGATTGGGATCTGACTGATTGGGAATCAGCCGAATACCCTGGCCATTCGACCGGGCATTCTAGTCGGTCGACCGAGCCCTATGCAGATCCTATCTGCACGGACCCGGGGTTCGCCTACTTCATCTTTCTAAGGCAATTCAACCTCAAGGCCAAATCATGGATGATGTCAACCATCCATGGGCAATCATTGGTTATCCAGACAGAGTCCAGATTACCAAAAGATCGTGGTGTGCCCCTTAATTGGTAAAGGACTCACCAACACTTGAAACAACATGATATGCATGAATGTTGTGTTCCTAGGGTTTGTTTACTGTGTGTGTGTGTGTGTGATATACCTTCGAATAGGTGGCCATATTTCTGATGCTCGTTGATGAAGCTTTATCCTTCCTTGATGATGTGAGTCTTGATCTTCAATGCAGGACAATTCTGGACTCTCAGGGACTTAGTCATAATTAACAAACATAACGGGTAATGTCTGGGAAATCCCTATAACATTAACAATTTCCCCCTTTGTCAATTTTTGACAAAAACACCTAATCTAGGTACACACAACAACACACTAAACACCTATGAATTGAAATTACAGATTTAACTATAACAGTACATTCAATTACATAGGACAAAAACTGAAAGAGAAAATGACACTAAATCTGTGCTTCCCCTCAGCTTTTGAAGTGTTCCTCCATACTTGGACATACCTGCAGAAAAATAGAAAGAATACCTGCAAGCATAATATGTACCAATGGAAGAGTACCTAGATTTCCCAATTGTCCTCACTTCCCCAAATCATTCTCCCCCTTTTTGTCAGAAATAGACAAAAATATGAACAAAGAGATGGACATATTTTGGAGGGAAACCATAAATTGTGAGTGCAATTTGAGTATGGTCCATCTAGAAAGGATGAGGAACCAAAATTGATAGGCGAGCAATTTCAAACCCATATAATCAAATGTGCCAATTTGGATTCCAACCAAAAAGATGAGTCAAAATAAGTGTTTTGAACATAAAAGACGAGCAATTTCAAACCCATATGAACAAAAACACTAATTTGACTCCATCCTAATTAGATGAGATCAAATCAAATAGCAGCCAAAAATGTATCTTCTCAAGCTTGATGCACTCCAACCCATTGATGGACCTCAAACCAAGAAAACTTTGTGCATGCCCAAACAATAATTTGAACTCAAATCAAAGCTTAAAAGAACACAAACTTATGCAATACACTACAAAGTACTTGTAGGATTACACAAGATGAGGTGTTGAAAATGGATCCACAAAGGGATTCTACATTTTACTGTATCACCCCATGACGTACACCAATAAGATATGCAATGAGCACATGGTGTAGGGTAACCAATCACAAAAGTCTGAGTTAATGCTTAGTGATTTGCAAATAACCTCAGTAGGTACCCTTAAGTCCCTAATCCCAATGGGGACAATGTGATATTCAAATTAGGTAAAATGTAGATTGCATGCATTGGTGTATTTCAATATGAATAAGAGTGAGATACAAAAAATTACACAAACCTAGAATATCACAAGCAATGATCATTTGATATAATATGACATTCAAAGCATTGAAATTATCATGCAACACATGCATAGACAATGACATAAAAATATGTAATAAATACAAACAAAGTCTAAAATGTGCAAGGCTTGGACCCCATAAAGATATGCAATGGTCATAGGTCCAATAGCCTAAGGTTCTAGGCCCCATATAGATATGAGTTGGTCATACGCCCAAGAACCTGATTTAGGGCCCCATAAGCATAATAGTGGAGCATAGGCCCTTAGGATGTGTGTTTGACTAACATGGGTATAAGCATGTATTTTGGTCAATTCAAACACAATGATAACTTAAATCTAGAAACATGAAGCACATGTAGATGAATATTCTAGACAAGTCATAATAACATACAAAATCATGTAGTTTAAATATTTTCAACAATTATCATCACTACATGAAGCGAAATCATTAATAGACAGAATTCATATTTTAAAATAAACATAGGTCTAACTTGATTTTAAAAACCATCACATGAAATCACTAAGAGAAGTCTCTTGAGTGAATTCAAGACATAAAATAGTTGTTTAACATTACAATCCAAAAGAAATTAAAAACAACCATTATCCCAAAATGATAGACTAGTCTTCATTGTTGCTCATGGGAGGTGATGGCGGAATGGTATATCCAGCGCTCCTGATTCCAGACGAAATGTTGGACAATTTTCCTTGAATATTGAGAATGGATTTTTCTATCTTGGTCATCCTTTGATTGATGTTCTTCATGCACACAATCAATAAATGATGAAGATCCATCATTTTTCTTGTTTTCCTCAGTAGGTGATTTCTTCTTCTTCTTAGAGAAGGGAATGGATGGGAGAAGAACAACACCAGCAGGATCTTCAAGGCCAGCTGACATTCGAATTTGTGTGAGCAGAAAGCCGAAAGGACGCACTCTAGAAGTTGTAGTGTGTAGGAATGTTATAATGGTCTGATAGATTAAGGATGGAAGACAAAGTGGGTTACCAGTTACAACCCTAAACATGACAGAGATCGTGAATTTGGACAATGTGGTTCTATTTTCAATACTAGGATAGACATTTGTAGTGAAGAATTTGTGAACTATCCTGTATTCTGGTTTGAGAAGAGAATCCTGTAGAGTCCCATCATTATTTACTTGTCCCTAAGGACCACACAAAATAAGGATAGCTCTGTTTAGGGTTGCTAGGTCAAGGTCTTCAACAATTTCATGACTTAGAGAGAGAGGAACACGAATCATATATGAAATGAGTTTAGGTGTTACCTCTAATGGCTTTCTTCCCCAAGATACTGTGAAAATTGGTGGGTTTACACAGCTTGAGCAGACATGGTAAATGACATCTTTTACAACATACGGAGATGCAGCTCCACCCTAGTACAGGATATTGGATTAGTTGTTGTAGTCAAGACGATCTAGAATCTTATGATCCAAAAAGTCTACAGTAATGAATCTTCTTTCAACGACAATAGGTGCATCATTAGAGATTTTAGTCATTATGTCTAATCAAATTCTAGATTGAAGAAGGAAACATTCAAGGATCTTAATCTAGAAGTTTCTAAGATAGGATACACGAACAAATTCTAATGAAGATGATGTCCAGTGTATATATAATAGGCACGAAATAAACCTTTTTCGTGCTGGCCGGTCGTCCGAGGATTTTATCCAGTCGACCGAACACTGTAGATAGTCAAGATTGAATTTTATGACTATCGAAATGTAGGATGTGACAAATAAGTCCACAATTTACAATAATTGGACTAATTATGCACACATGAGTGATTGGATAACATATTACACGCATAATTAGTTTGGGTGTCACATACTTAGGCCTAATGATAAGCTTTTAATACAGTCATAGTATGTGAACCATACCAAGGACTAAAAGTCCTTGGGAACCCTCTTAGTGGGGTTAGGTGGTCTAGGGGATTTCCTAGTCCATCCCTTCTCAACTACCTTAATAGTTCTCAGTGATTTTGAGGTAGATGAATTGGAACCCACGGGATTGTCAATTGACTTGTCCTTGTCCTTTTTTAGCATTCTTGTGCATGGGTTTGGGTAAGGACGGGTTCACAGTAGTCTCCTTGTAATTCTGTAGAGAAATGATATCAGTTGATACTGAGGGATTTGACAAGGAAGAATGTATCCCAAAATCACTGTGATTTACAGAATCATTGGATACAATTTGTTGATTGATTTCGGCTATCCACTTAGAGTTCTCTAATTTCTCTTGTTCTGACTCTAAATCATCATATTGACATACTTCGTATAGGATAAGATCCCTTTCAATGTCATCTTCTAGACTATGTTTTTCCAGTTTTAAGGATTCACATTTAGCTTGGATAGAAGATATGTCCATTCTTATTGACTCATTGTGACACATCAATTTTATTGTCCTACTTTTGATGTCCTGATATTCCTGTAGGAGAGTGTCATAGGCAAGATCCAGGGATTCTCAGAGATAGAATGTTTCTCATTAGATTGTTTTGAATCCCATGACATATTGTATTCAAGAAAGGATATGGGATTTCTTTCCATGAGAATGGTTAGAGCACCTTCATTATCTGAGTTTGCCGATTCAGACTCAGATTCAAATGACTCTTCTAAGATGACAACTTCCATTGCCTTTTTGTTTGGACTAGTCTTAGATGGGCAATCAGTAGCTATATGACCATAACCATCACAGTTATAGCACTGGATGTCTTTTAATTTGTCCTTAGAGTTCGAATTGGACTTATCAAAAGATTTCATTTTGCTTAATGCACCCATTTTCCCTCTAAAATGCCGAGAGAACCTTTTTATGAATAGTTCTAGGTCCTCATCATCAGAATTCTCATGATCAACATTTTTGGTGATCTTTTCAGGGTCATAGGAACTTGATGAAGGTAAGGAAATAGATTTAGGTTTTGGGAGGTGTTGAAGTGCATCTCAAAGGTTTGGAGGGACCCTACAAGTTCTTCTACTCTAAGTAGGTCAATATCCCTACACTCCTCAATGGAAGTGGCCTTGAAGTGAATCTCTCGGGAAGTGATCTTAAGATTTTTCTACAGATTTTTTCATCTGAGATAGGTTCACCTAAACCCCACATGGATGTAACTATGTCATTGAGTTTGGCATAGAAATCCATGACCATCTCACCATCTTCCATTTTGATGTTTTCGAATTTGGTGGTGAGAAGTTGGAGTTTGGACCGTTTGACAATGGTTGTCCCTTCACGAGTCATCTCCAAGATGTCCCAAGCTTGTTTTGCAATAGAACACATGCAAATTCTCCGATATTCATCAGAGGATATTGCACATGTAATTTGCATTTAAAGCTTTGGCATCCGCGGTGCTCATGCGTTTTTGGACATCCGACCATTTGTCATAGTCAAGGTCCACAAGTCTCTTTACACCTCCTAATTCTACTTCTTGTAAAGGTGGAGACCATGATTAGCTTATTGAAAGCAAAACCATATCATCTATAGACCGCAAAAATGTTTCCATTTTTTCTTTCCAATGGGCATAATATGACCCAATCAAAGAATGGCGGTCTTGTGACGGATTGTCCCTCAAATTTGGACATCGCTAACTAGGGGATCTTTAGCTCATGGCTGATTCACCTTAAATAAAATCTGAGCACGAGGTTTCGATACGAATTGAAAAGTACCCCTAAACGGGTAGCTTAGCAATGCACCTAGAGGGGGGGGGGTAAATAGTTCTTAGCTGATATGCAGAATTTTATCGGTCTCTTAAAATCTAACCTAGTGAATTATGCATATTGTTTTCATTTTAATCAGAGTTATGAATTTAACAATAGCATTCAAGTGAAAATGGAAAGCATACAATATATGAATGTAAATACTCAAAGCAAACCATTCAACACAATAGATTTATAGTAGTTCGATCAACAGACCTACATCTACTCTTCTTGAGAACTTCCTTAGCTCTTAAGGGGATTCACTATGCTGGAGAAAATTCAATCCAAGGTACAAGACAATCAACACTATGTAGACTGTGACACCACTTGGCGAAGGACCCCACTTCACCAAGATCGCCAATAGGAGTGCTCCTCACACATCCTAGGCTAACACTTTAGGAAACTTCTAGGGTTCCTTCAACGTATTACAATAGACACGTAAGAGTGACATAAAAAGAACTCACATTAGCGACGAAGTCGCACATGATGTTCGTCCCGGTTTGTGAAGCTTGGATTCCCGCTTTCCGCTTCACGTTCCTCGCTCTTCCTTGAAGATGATGCCGGATTGGAGTCGAGGGCCTTACTACCCGTGTGGTGTGTATATGATGTGAATGCAAACCTACACACTAAGGGGAAGGACTTATGAGCAACTTCCTTCTTCTACTTCAATTGGTTTGAAGAGAAATGAAGGGAAGTGATCTTTAGCCAATAAATAAGAGTAAGAACTCTTATGGATTGAAGGATGGGGCTAGGATATGCTCAGGAGGTTTAGGAGTTTCTAATAAGAGGATATACGCTCTAACAATCCTCTAACAACCCTATATTGCAAATGGGTTTCGAGCTCTATTTATAGAGTGTGAAATCCCGCAATGGCCGGTTGACCAAAAACATGGCCGGTCGACCGGGTGCTTTCCAACAGCTATATTTTGAGTGCGCCTTAGTGCACAATGTTACCGTTTACTAACACACAAGGCCCTGCTTGTCAGGGTCCGATGAACCACCCATTTGGCCGGTCGACCAGCTCCTTACAGTCATCTCAGACATAAAGGGGTCTGAGAGGGGCCGAATTGGGATCCGACTGATCGGGAATCAGCCGGATACCCTGACCGGTTAACCGAGCTCTGTGCAGATCACACACTCCAGTTTTTGGACATGATCCTATTTGCACGATCCCGGGGTTTGCCTAATTCATCTTTCTAAGGAAATTCAACCTCAAGGCCAAACTAGGGATGATGTCAACCATCCATGGGCAATCTTTGGTTGTCCAGACAGAGTCCAGATGATCGAGAGATTGCGGTGCGCCCCTTAACTTGTAAAGGGCTCACCAACCCTTGAACAACATAATATGCATGAATGTTGTGTTCTTAGGGTTTGTTTAGTGTGTGTGTGTGTGTGATATACCTTCGAATAGGCGGCCATATTTCTGATGCTTTTTGATGAAGCTTTGGCATTCCTTGATGATGTGAGTCTTGATCTTCAATGAAGAACACTTCTAGACTCTCGAAGACTTATTCACAGTTGACAAACATAAGGGTAATGTCTGGGAAATCCCTATGACATTAACAGCTTAGAATAAGAAAACTGGGCTTATTACTTAAGTTAGGATTAACTAAGACTAAGTATGGTCTTAATAACTACACTAATGGGCTTAAGTAAGATCCCTAAGGCCCAAGGGAATTAAATACATAATTAATTAATAAATAATTTCATAACTAATTAATAAGTACAAGTTATAATCAACTTAGGAGTCTAGATAACTACTAAACACCAATTGCCAATTATAATATAACTTGAACACCTAAATCATTATAAATAGAAGTAAAACAAGTAATTTAAGGGATTAGAAGCAAGGAAAATTCATGGAAAACTCTAGTTGGAACTATCAACAACCCAGAATATTGAAGAACACACATCAAAGAAAGGATCTACAACAAACAAGTAAGTTTTCCTTCATCATCTTGTGTATTTACTTCTAGCCTAATGTTGTAAACATGATGGAATCCTTGTTCTTGATTTCAAAACCTTCCTTAAGTTCTTATCATTTAAACCCTAAAAAGAAAGATTAGTAATGATATATATCATTATCACCATCTGTTTAAGAAACCAAAAGAACACTAAAACTGGACAGATTTCAAGATATTACTTTTATCGATTAAATAACCCTAGTGATATTTTTTATATTATATGCTTTTATCGATTAAATAACATGGTCTTCCCCCTTGGTCACAACATTGAACCACAATCAAATACGCAGACGACGAAAGAATACTCAACTTGGGGTGTTACCAGGGTGCATCGAGGCTGCTCCGTCATGTTTTTGGGGATTCCAAAGCTTTCCCCCTTCATCTCCAAGAGCTCCAAGTGGTGATGAAGAGATAAAATGAAGTTATGAGCCTAAGTTCTTATTTATAGACCCTAAGGGAAAGGGTGTGAATAGAAACTGCTGTAGGGGAAAATTTGGGTTTTTGGTCCTATTCTTTCCAATTGAACACCTATTCAACTTCTAATAAAGGGGTTATCCTAAGGGGTTTGAAGTGCATCTTCTAAGTTATCGGATAAATTTATTATCTTGCTATTCCATTTCATTTTCTATTTAACCGTTAAACTCCCAGTTACCTAGTTAACTCCGCTCCCTAAACTCAACTTGCTTACATGATTCATTTTAGTGACTAGGATATGAGTTTTATAAGGTTAAGGTCAAGTGAATATTAATTCCTACCTATTAGTGGATTTGCTTACTAAATTACTATACCAATCTGAGGTTTAAATTAAATATTCTAGGTGATTATTCAGGTTCTTACATTCTACCCTCCTTAAAAGAATTTCATCCTCGAAATTTCTCTAAGGAGTCCCAATAGGCCAGGAAATGAAACTAAGTTCATGTGCTCATATCAAATAACGCAAAATAAACAACACTGATTCATTAATGTATAACAGTCATTACAAAGAGGAAAAATACATGGCTTCATCACACTGAAATGGAGGAGCCAGTACAGGCTATCCACTAAACATACATATGACAAACAAAAATTTAAATTTTATTACACTGCAAGAAGAAAACCCTTGACATACTGAAAGTAAAACACTACTACTGAAAGGCAAAGTAAAACATCTAAGGCGAGTCCTCGGGCGGAGGTGGAGGTGGGGGCATGGATGCAAGGGGCACGGCGTCGGTGGCCCGATCGCAACCAAACATATCGAGAAGGTACTGGAAGGTCTTATCCACACTCTTTTGGATTTTGGATATCCCCTTCTGGGTCTTCGCCACTTCCATCCGGGTGTGAGTACTCAACCTCTCAAGTGCTTCAAATCGGGCCTCGATGCTAGAGTCCCTCCGAGAGTAACAACGCCTAGGAGCGGGGTCAGCTCCCGGGGCGGCTGAAGTGGAAGCTCGGTGAGGCTGATCTGCCATCTGCAGTGGTGGCCCTGGCTCCTGCTTCTGCTCTGGTTGCTATTGCTACTTTTGATCCGTATACCAGGGGAGGCCCATCAGTGCGAGATTCCTAAAGCTGAAAGCTATGGATACCTTCTTCCTCTCGAGACGGCCCAACACAAAGTCCCAATGCTTAGACGCAGCACACATCAGGCAGGGAAAGGGAAAAGCACCCTTCCGTGTGTTCCGGACATATCGGATGATGTGGCCTAATGCCAATGAGGTAAGGCAGACTCACTATCCCATGACAGCAAGGTAGAGCACTTGGGCCATAAAGGGCGTGAGCTCGCTCGTGTTGCCGGAACAAGGATAGACGCTGCGTAGAAAGATTGAGTGGAGGATCATGTAAGTGGGGCGGAGCTTGGTGGAAGTGCGGGAGTTATCCCTGTTCCACGAGGCATTGCAGCCACACAAGACCTGAGTCACCACGGGGTGCTTAAACAGAGTCAGATCAGGGATGGTGCTGAGTTCGTTGTTCATGGGGACGTTCATGAGGGTGGAGACAAGCTGGAGGGTGAGGATGTATTGTCACGCCCCAAAACTGGCACAACTTCCCATGTGGAAAGAGCACAAATCTCAAGGTGCGACCTTCGAGATCCGTCGCTGGACCGCGGATTCGCATCACGCCAGACATCAAATAAACTCAATTTAATTCATAAAAGCGGAGTATAAATAGCGGAAGTAAAACCTACGTTATTACATCAAAGTTCAAATAATAAATATTCCAACCTATATAAACTAATGGCTTCAGAAGAGCCGTACAACCAATTCCAAATGTTTACTAAACTAATAAAAGAATG
>JAUPMG010071339.1:0-13159 GCA_031762675.1 Pachysandra terminalis
GGAATTAATTTGAAACCTCATGATTGTGTGTTAGTCCACTTTACACCAATTTGAAATTGTGGCATCTCAACCAATCATTTTTAAGTAATTATACTTTGGAATTCCTAAAATTTTTGAAGATGGAGTTTATCTTTTTAAGCTTGCTAATGAATGAATCCATTATTTTTGTGACATTTCATTCTTATGGATAACATGATTTTGCATAATATTTATGGGTAGCATTTCTATTAAGTCCTCACGAGACTTCACTCGTCCACCAGGGATGCCTAGGGGGTTTAAAAGGCTTGTTGCATACGCTAAAAGCAATTGTGTTTCCCATGAAAGAGGAAGTAGTGTAGTTGTTGCATTTTATTTCATTTTATTTTCAGTTATATAATTGCTAAGAGACTAACAATATGTAAGTTTGGGGATGTGATAAGCGTCGAATGTTGCACATTCACGCCCCTTAACTTGCATACGTTAATATCTTAGTTTCTTTGTAATTGAAGGTTTTGCGTTATTTTTGTGTTTTAAGCATTTTCAGGTTTCTAGGAAACGTACAAGTAAATCCATCATTTACCTAAGATTTGAATTTGAATTCAAATCTTAAGTAAGTGAATTCAAATCCAAACACAGCCTAAAAGGAAATAGGTGGAGATACCAGAGGAGGGAGGAGGTCGACAGCAAGGAAAAAAGGGCAGATAACATGAAGATAAGCTCTTGAAAGGGAAGAACGGTGTGCGGCAGTTCTCTTGGAATGGATTTCTCTTCAACAAAGGCAATTTCTAGAACCTCCATAAGCGGCTAATTCATTTGTAGGGTATTGATGCAACCCTTTTCGATTAATGATGAACTAATTGAATTTTTATTTTGGGAATTTTATGAGCATGAATGATGGTTGTTTAACCTAGAGATTACTTTGTAATTGTGTTTAAATGTTTACATTCAATTTTGATAAACCTCTTGTCTTATCTCAGAAGTTATTTTTCTTTATTGAAATCAACATTCGTATTTTCTGTGATTAAACGAATGATGGTTTTACAATGATTTTAATTGGCACAAAATCAATAGGATTAGATAGACCATGCCTAGGAAGGATGAATTGCTCTACACCCTAGGTTAGCTTGGTTTAGGTAGACAATTAATACTTGCCGAAAGATGGGTTATATTTATTCATTGATTGCGTCTATGCTAATTGAGAAATTAGATAGTTCATACCTAGGGAAGATGGAACGTAACGTATCTTAGTGTTAAGTGGACGATCGATGCCTACCGAAGAAGGGTTATTCTTATTTCTTAAAAAAGTATTTTCTTGACGACATCGGTGTGTGCTTGAAAAACACACGAATCATATGATGCATATAAGTGAAATTCCTATGTTAAATACTATTTGTCATCATTATGAGGTTAGTGGTAAAGTCAGTTCTCTATAATATCTTTATCTTATTTAATTCTTGTTTTTTTTAATTAGTTTTAATTGCAGAACAAACAAAATCAATCATCATTTCTGAATTCGAATAGAATTATTCTTGATCACTTAACAACTGAACCCCGTAGTCCTTGAGGTTCAACACCCTCACATAGACCCATTCTACAATGATTCGTTCTATTGCGAGTGGTAATTTTATTGGTACACTTTGATCCACAATCACTTCTCTTGTTCTTAACCCTCACCAGAAACTCTCCACAACAGATTCTGAAGAGATGGAAGGTGAGGGAGAATGATATGGAAACCTTCCTTCCATCATCACACTTCCAATACCATCATATCCACGCATCCTCTTCTGGTTAAGTTTGAATCTCAAATTATAAATTACAGATAATACCCATAAGTATCCTACTCACACTTAGACCCCCAAAACGGATTACGTTATTTCGAACACAATCCCAATGCTCTAATTAGCTTATTAATCATCATATTTAATTTCTGAAAAATGCTCAATAAATTTTATAAAATCCTTTTTATCATTTTTAATAGTTACAAATAAGAATTATTGGATTTAGGTCTTTACATATATAACCATGGAACTTGATTAAAACAATCATTAAAATAAAACCTAAAAAAGTAATCAATCACCTGTGGAAGCCTTCTCTTCTTAATTTTTGTCTTGTGCTTTAGATTTGATCGAATGGTAACAACAGGGTTGGCAGCATTTGGTTCAAGTGCAGAACTATATTAAGCAATGGGTTTAGAATCTATAGGATCAGATGGCATTTCATTTGGTGCAGGAAGAAGATTTGACAAGCAATTAAAATGGGGTTGCTATAAAATTACAGGACCAAATAAGAAAGATACAGACTTAAAATGGACAGTTCTTCTGTGAAAATAAATGGCAACACCTATGTGTATTATGGAGAAGATTGGTGTTGTTGTCAGCACCGAAGAATCTCTTAGGGATTTCATTTACAATCATCACTATATGAACTAAACAAGAACATAGTCCTATTACAGAAGGGGAAAAAAGGAATCAACTTGTAAGCAACTAAATCTTTGATCACACCTACAAAAAACAGGAACATCCGGCTGTCCTATTACAGAGGTTATGTATTAATATGTTGCAAAAACATTATGTGATATTTGGGATCAAACAGATCACAAGAAAACCAGGAAGCCTAACTAAATAATGCGAGATTTATAACATTAATGTGAAAAACTCTGGTAAACAGGAAATCATTTGTCCATTAAGAGGAAATCAGATTGTAGAAAAATGATGGACCAATTGTTTTGAAAGTGGTGGCTTAGTGCATGACGTGAAAGTTATAATTTGTGAATAGGAATATGATAGCATTGACGAAGAAAAATAAAATATAGAAACATCTTGTTAGGTATATTAATGTAGAAGGGAAGTGAGAAACAACTTTACCTGCTAAATTGAATATTGAAAGATGCAAATTGCATGTTTTTTATTTTTTGAGATCCAATAGGAAGCAAAACAATATTATTTTTTTAAAAAGAATAGAAATGAATGGAAGTAGTAAAGTATATTGTAGACAGTTAATATTACAAATGGAAGCATTTGCATCAAACCTGAATTAAACAGAAATTTATGCCCATGAAGATTACAAGAATGTATTGCATTTGTCACGCCCTAGATCCCGTAACCCGAATCCCTAGGCGGGACGACACGGATCACGAGGCGTAACCTTCGGGATCCATTTCTGGACCGCAGATTGCCAACATCAAAACCGAGATAAGGATTAAATAAATACTGCATTTATTCACCAACAGACTAGTGGAAGCAATTACATAATGAAATAGAAACATCATCAAAATAAATGGCTTCAGAAGAGCCTTACATCACGAATGTCATAAACTGAGTTTGTATAGAAAAATAAATGAAGAACAGAAACTAAGTAAATCTCCAAGGACTGCCTACACAGGAACATCCGGCTGTCCCATCTCTAATTCGGGCGCTAACCCATGGTTCAAAGTCCACCATATGCTGATTTAGAGTGTACGATATGTGGTGACCTACGTGGGCGGATGTCTCGTGGGCGGGCCTAAGAGGCTGGCAGGCTACGGGTTGGACAATCCCACATCGCTTGGGCTAGTGAAGGTGATGTACTTATATGTATATTCACACCCTACTATGACATAACGCGTTTTAAAGCCGTGATGGCTGTGAACCCAATCAGAACTCCGCAGTTGCTTGGGCGGGAGTAGTAGTAGGATGGGTGACCCCCTGAGAAGTCTGAATCGGGTGAGCCAAAAGCGGACAATATTGTATCGGGTGGGGTGGGTCGTTACATCAAGGGAGTTTTTGAATCTAACTTTTCATTATGCATTATTAAGCTTTATTACATCTGAGGAAGGAAAAATAACTCCCACCCCAAACAATAAAGGATAATTCACCAATCATCCTCTATTGGGAAAAGCAAAACCCTAAAAGAAAACAAGGTAAAGCACCTCACTACCTCTCTCTCTTCTTTTGTCACCTCTAACAACTTTATTTAAAAAAAATACCAAAAGAACACAACAAAAGAGAGACATATACAGTCATTAAGATCTATATATAATCTCTACTCCTAACAACAGAAGGATTCTAACACAAGGAAGAGAATAGCAACTCAAAGACATGGAGGGCTTTCAGTATTATTGGTTATGTCATTCACTTTTTGTGGCTGTGGTTACCCATTCCAAGTGTGCTCTTGACACTGTCCATAGCACCATGAGCCATGTTTACCACTTGCTCTTCAGTCTACAGAAAAAAAAAATTAATTGCATTAGGATTAAACCATAATCAAAACAAATGGGATTCCAATTAGAAGAGCATAAATCATTTTGATTTTCTGGTCCTTAAAATCTCAATTTTGATATTATTATTAGGGAAAATTATACTTTTGACTCCTAAGGTTTCTAATAATTTTAGTTAGATACCCTTAAAGTATTTGAAATTACAATAATACCTTTCATCAGAAATCTCAAGAAGGTCATTCGACTAATGAGATTTAGTCATTTACTAAGATATCATTTGTAAAGAATTGAATGACTTTTAAATAAATTGGATAAACTTTAGGTTAAAATATCTCTTTTAGTCTCTCGAGTCTCGACTAAGGAGCCATCATGCTCCAACTTCAACTTGAATCATTCATCAAAGAGGAAAAGAAAAAAAAAGAAAAACATATAAAATGATTGATGAAGAATGGTTTATAAAGAATATATCAGTCAATGATTCAGTGTCGTTAGTCGATCGATCAACTCTTTAGGTTTGGGATGAAGAGTGTCATTGTAATTTTAGAAACCTCAAAAGGTCTAACTGTAATTGTCAAATGATTGAATCTTGACCTTTCATTTGGTGGTCCACCAGAGACAATCCAGATATCGTCAAGATGGTGGAAGGGTCGTCAGACCCCACCAGATGTATAGTATAGATTGAAGAGCTAATCAAGCAACTCCATGTACTGATATACGATACATTACATCCCACTCGATCTTCCATCATGACCGTTCATTTTGTATCATACGGATGATTTAAACCATGTGGGGTCCTATATATTTGATAAGGGGATGAAGGACCTGATGGATGAAACCAGAGCTCTGGTCCTTCCCATGCTGAGCGGAGTCGTGAGCTGATTGAGCCGCGTCCGCCGTCTTGTCACGAGTCGTGGTTGCTGTATCCTTAGCCGACTCGACCCACTCGTCTGTCTTGGTCTGGCTCCAACAGATTAAAAGCAAGAGGGTGAAAACCTAAATTTTTCAGGGGTAGATACGACATAATATAAATTATTTTATTTTAGATCCTAAAAGTACTAAACAAACTCTTACCTTAGCTTGGCCATGGCCATGGCATTCACCGGATTTCAATATGTGCTGGGATTCGGCCATCTTATCGCAGATAATTACAACAGAGGGACTGTAACTAAGTCTGTCTTTTGGTTCTTGTGGGATTTGATTTGTGTTTAAGCTAAGGACCTGTATGGCTATTATATATAGGATTCTGTGAGTTCTCGTGAGAGCGACAAGTGGCTATTGCTGAGATGGATTAGCACGTGTGAGGTAGTGGAATGGGAGAGCGGGTATTACTGCATTTGACGCGGGAATGGGCAATTGGTTAGCTTTTGGCTCTGGTCTTCCAGATGCAAGATTTATAATAACGGATTAAGTGATCCTAATTAAGAACAAAAAATATTTAAGAAAAAGGTGAAGGAAAACAAGATAGCAGTATGTCAGGTCCTAGCGTGAAGCACTGTGAAATTTCCCCAAAAGTGAATAGATTAATATTAAGGTTCATCATGGTTTTAAGGATCGGTTTGAATTGGATCCGATCGGCCGATCTGGATCGGCCAGAACCGATCCTAAGTCACGATTCAAACTATTGTATCAAGTGGCTTTGGATCGGACCGACCCAACCGATAAGGATCGGCCAATCCGGTCCGGTCCAATTCAATTTTTTTTTTTTCAATTGGCATTGGATCGGACCAATTCGAGTGATACCAGTACGGATTGACCGATCCAGACCGATCCGATTTTTTTTTCTTGTTTTTTTGAAGGACGATCCAAAACTTGGATTGGACCAAGATCGGCCGATCCAATATTGGATTGGCGATCTGGATCGGGATCGGCCCGGACTGGTCTGATCCAAGATCCCGAGAATAAAAACCTTGAGGTCCATTGGACATTTCTAGAAAAGTCTTTTAAGGAGGTGGAAGGACTTTCTAGAAAAGAGCTTCCTAGAAACATCTTTAAAGGGGGTGGAAGTACTTTCTAGAAAAAGAACTTTCTAGAAAGGTAAGTGAGGTATTTTTGGTAGTAAAGTTGTAACTTTTGGATTAAATCAATTTTGATCGTCATTTGTAACCAAGAAGCCTATAAAAGGGGAAGGGCTTTTCATTTGTAAATGAACATCAGAATCTCAGAAGTGGTAAAGTTCTTTGAGTGAGGAATATAGGTTCTTTCCTAAGTTACTTCATGTGTTCTCTTTACTTCTAGCCTTCAATGCGTTGTGGGAGTTAGGCTGACCTGTTCTACAAAGGGTTAATTGAGCACAAGTGCCGCACGGTTAGCTTGGAAAACTCCAAGACCGCGACAAGTGGAATCAGAGCAAGTTTCTTGACAAGGATTAGAGTGAAGGTTAAAAGTGTGAGATACACCATGTTTTCTCAAGTACTCGAGTACAACAAGGGTCAAAGGAATGAGGGTAATCACACCGAGCTAAGGAAGGAGAAATCACAGTCTCATGATGTCGTAGCGCCCATGGAGGCACGGCTTGTTAGGGGAGAACTTGTCGTGGCTGATATGGGAGATTGGTTCGAGAAGATGGGCCAAAGCTTAGAGAACCACACAAGGGGAATCGAGGATCTCAAAGGGTTGATGCTAGGCACCTCAAACTCTATAAAAGATGTTCAACGACAGGAGTGTGAGCCCTTCGCTAAGGATAAAAAAACTTTCAACTCCCTTCAGGCTCAAAGAAGGAAATTGTGAGTATAATTCGTGAGTTGAAATTTTTCCTCTGTTATGGGTCTCACAAGGCTAGAGAGTGCCCAAAGAGGGAAGCGCTCATGGTGTTTTTGGAATGAGATGAGAATTATGACAATGATATGGAAATAGAACTGCTACAAGTCCTCGATACAATTGAAAAACGGCCAGAGACCTCAGAGTTTGAGAGTAAGTGTGTACGAGGAGGCACAAACCAATGGGGAGACAACTCGTGCAATGACGGACACGACTGCTACACATAACTTCAGAGGTGGAGGCAAAGCAATTGGAAAAATCTAGGCAAGACCCAATATATTATAAAGGAGGGAGCTTCATGTGTGGTTCATACGGTACAAGGAACCAAAACAACATCTAAGGTGTGGCCATTCCTACTGTTTTGTGATGGAGTAGGGGGATGTAAAGGCACGGGTAAGCCAACATCAAAAGAAACCAGGACGGTTTTGGATGAGACCAGTAATGATCGTGCACAGGCACAACATAACAAGGTCAACAAGTGTAACAGGAAATGAACAAGATAGAAGAGGCGACCGGTCGACTATTAAGAGGTTGACTGCCAATGGCATCGAGGCGATCCTATCACATCCTAAACTTGAAAATCTCAATGGAGTTCCCAAATTTAAGTTGTAACTCTCACCTCATATCCCTATGGGAGTTGATAAGCAATACATTACCAAATCATTGAATTAAGTAAGATAATGTATTAGATAAAGTTATGAAAAATAGTATTATTAAAAATAATATTCAACCCAAAACAATCTTCAAATAGAAAACAGTGAAAATAAAATATTATTAGTCTCATGCTTCAAATCAATCCATATTAACTACTGAAAATCAAACCTAATAAGTGCTAAATTACAACAAATAAACCATACTACAAGTTCTACTAAAATCATTAAATAAAATCCTAATAATGACTATCTTCATAGCATTCTTGTTCTCCATCTCGGTCCTCATGGTCCTGATATCTATCTTCTATAAGTTTTGAAATATCTTGTCCTTGAAAGCGTAAGCTACAATAGCTTTGTAAGTAAACAAGTCCAATAATATTTAAGATTGAAGTAGGGACAATGCCACTCTTCAATAGTAATCCATAGATAAAAGTAGAACAGTTAGTATATGCAATAATGATATGAATAATGGGTATGATGCAATATGGTGTAATGTGCAATGCAATATGCTAGTTTAGTTATTAATGCATGTTGTGCACCTAGCAAGTATAATTACCACGTGTGATCTAAGACAAACAATATGATATGCAATATGCATGTTGTTTAGCATTCGATTAGTGTATGTTCACATCCGATCTCAATCCATATACCTACGTTGTCCCACCAATGTGAATGTCATCCCCTTATACAAGGCTGTGATATAGGATTATTCTATGTACGCAACATAGTTTCTAGGGGCTTCAACCTAGATGGCACAATCCCCTCACTTATTTTCGACCATAGGGACTCATCCCAGAGCCTTACAATGTGAATCTTCCCTTGTAAACCATACATTAGCCAATCTACTAACAAAATTTCACTCTTATGATTCAAATATTGGGCCTCATCAATGTGAACTTTCCCTCACTTATCATCTTACCACAAGTCTGTTGGGACCCCAATACAAGGCCTATCCCTCACCTTGGGTGAAACATAAATTTAGTCTATTGGGATACCTAGTCCCTCAACACATAAAAATATGAACTCCTCACCATATTATAATTTTCAGATTATAATAACACTCATGATAGTCATAAGTTCTAGAATTATGGAACCAAAGGTCAATTCAAGGCATTTAGACCCAATCATGGTCATGATGCTAAATTAGGCATATGTTGTGTGAGTGTAGAGAATCGTGCACATTAACTAATCAATCAATGTATGTGTATAAGCAAGTGTATTTTGAACTAATTAACATGATCATAATGAATCTAGAAACGATAGACAATCAAATCAAAATATCACATGTTCAGCAAACATCAAAATTCTACCTAAATATGTCATAAATACAAATAGATCATTAAAATCAAATTCTAACATCATAGATAATCTCAATTAGCCAATTTAGATATGCATGTATAATTTCAGGTCATTCAGACCACTTTGGTATTTTTCGGCATGCCGAGGCCTTTGGGTTTGCCTCTGCTTCGGGATTCGGTAGACCTTTTGGCATACCGAACTACCTTGGAAATCTAACTTAAATTTCCAAGCTCTCTAGGGTTGGCTCAGTATGCTTTTCAGCATACCGAGGGTCTCATTTGGTAGCTTGTCCAGGGACCTAAAATTCGGTCTGTGGTCCTCGGCACCCTCTTCGGTATGCTGAAGATCCTTCGGCAGCTCTTCCAGGGACTGGTTTTCTAATATTTTGGCTCAGTATGCTGTTCGGCATGCCGAGCAGGCTGCCGAACCTCCTGTGTGATTCTCGGCATCCTGTTCGGTATACCGAGTAGTCTGCCGAACTTTGCGATTTCCAAAAACTTCCTATTTTTGTCCTTCTTCAGCCTTCTAACACAAAACTTGATTAAACAACATAACATAATTCATAATTCCCCACAAAACCCATTCATTACACTACTTAAAAATTTACTTGAATCATCCTCATCATATCATGGTATTCAAAGAATATAACATGTACTCCTAGTTAAATCAAAAATAATGTTTTACTTGAATACTTACCTTGATTGCTGGTTTGGTGTTTTGAGAATCACACATTCTTCCTCTTCTTCTACAAGCAATGGATCCATCTCCCAAGGCTTTGTGTTTATATAGGCTCTTAGGAAGTTACTAATCTAGAATTTAGAAGCTTTAATTCCCTACCCTTTGATTAGTTTATTTGAATCTCAGCCTTAGATCAATATTCTAGCTTTAGTTGGTTGATTTCTTTCTAATAAGGTGTTGTTTCTAATTCTTACTTTGATTCAGAATCCTAGCCTTAATTAACTAGTTACTATTCTAGTTTGAATTCTTTCTTGTACAGAGCTGTTTCTAATTCTTTGTTTTAGATCTCAACCATTTATTTTATATTGAAGCTCCTACAAGATCCTAGCCACATGTCATAACTTAAGAATTTATGATTGTGTGTGATTCACCTAGTTTCCTATAGTATGACCCACCAATCACAATCAGTCAAAGTCAAACATGACAGCTATTTACTAAAATTTTAAATTAACTCCTAATATTCTATTATTTACAAATTAACCCTATTATTTTTGTTTGGGTTATTACAGATCCCCAAATGAAGTATTTTTGTGGAATGGAAGAGCCTACCCGACCATGAGGCTAGCAACAAGATATTAAGGGTTTCGAGGAAGACATCGACAAGGTCTTCGCCAACTTTGGTGGGGGAGAGTGTCACTCCCTAACGTGAAGCACCGTGAAATTCGTCATTTATTGGGCCTAAATGTGGGTAGATTAATATTAAGGCCCATTGGACATAGATATTCCTTAAGGGGAGTTTTTAGAAAAGTAAGGAGGTGAAAGGACTTTCTAGAAAAGACTTTTAAGGAGGTGGAAGGTCTTTCTAGAAAAAAAGCTTCCTAGAAAGGTCTTTTGAGGAGTTGGAAGTACTTAGTAGAAAAGAACTTTCTAGAAATGTACGTGAGATATTCTTGGAGGTAAATTTGTAATCGCATGATTAAATCAATCTTGACCGTCTTTTGTAACCAAGAAGCCTATAAAAGGGGAAGGGCATTTCATTTGTAAATGAGCCTCAGAAGTTGTAAAGTTCTTTGAGTAAGGGCTATAAGTTCTTTCCTAAGAGTTAGGTTGACTTGTGCTACAAGGGTTAATTGAGCACAAGTGCCGCACAATTGGCTTGAAAAACTCCAGAACCGTGCCATGTAGCTGTTATAAACTATAATCAATAGAGGTGCAACTTCGGTTGGTTCAACCCAAAAATTGATTGATTCCAACCGATCTCGAGTTTGAGTTGGGTTTCTAGACATAAGATACAATTTTGATTCTGAAATTACTAAACCGAATTAGATCGGTTCAGTTTTGATTTGAAGTCTCCATTAAACTGAATTGAACCAAAACCCAAACTCTAATATATCGACCTTTAAGCAAAACTGAACCAAATCGAATTATATTCAATATATATATGTGAGTGTGTGTGTGTTTCGTACAAATATTTGCATATCTTCAGCAGCCAATGGGAAGATAACATATGGAGGAGGACATGAGCAAAGTCAAGTTCACTCGCCGGTCTAAGTGTCCAGGCAACACATAGCCCAGGATTGATCAACCCACGATTGAATACAAGATTTGAATATTAAAGCGCGATCGGTTATCTCAATTGATTTGAATGATTAGATAACCGATCGAGGAAAGTCTATAAATACACAAAGAGGACCAATTTCTAAGCCCCTTCAATAACAACATAAAACCAGCGCAATGTTGTTCAAACTCCACGTTCATTTATCTCCCCTTTCATTTCTTCCATTGCAATAATGGTGCTTGATCCTTATTTTGCTCACTAGCCACTTCTCCCTAGAGTATTGCTCTCAACCTTGGACGCTCTTCCAGTTTGCATGTGGGTCACGGCTACTAGAACTATCCCCTCTGTTCACCAATCAATTTGGTTAAAGTATGTTGCTCTCAGCTTCAGACTGATCTCCACTGCTACCCCTTGAGAAGCTACTCTCAATCCGACCGGTCTTTAGTCCAGCCAGCCAGTGGGTCACGACCATTAAGACAACCATTGTTGGTTCATCAATCTTCTTTCTAGTTTTTTTTTTCCTTTTTTTTGTTTTGTTATAAATATCTAATGTCTCTGATATTTAGTCATGAATAAATTCCTAATTAAAAGAAAGGCCTTTGGTGTTTAATTCTAACTATCATTTCTAATTGGCATTGTATTTACATTATTTGAAGGATTAGACGAACTCATAACAAAGGAAGGACCCTAACCTTTGTCAATCGCTTAAGAACGGACACACTACCGGTGGCTAATCACACGACTGATTGTCTAACCATCCCGGTTTAGTCAGTGTGGATCGGTGCCTGGGGTCAAAAGCTGAACCATTACTCTTGGACTAGACTAAGTCCCGGCATGCCCGCGCACATCACACACACACATATCAAGACACCACGTGTCGAGCACCTGTTGTGGAGGGTTGAACCGGGGGGATTCGGTGGGAACATACCCATTTTAGCATGCTCAGTGGGACCAGGTGCATATTAATGCCAAGAAAAAGTGCTAGGTTTGCAGAGGAAGACATGGATGAGAGAGTGCCTGCAAAAGGTGTAGAGCAATAGGTACAAGATCCAACCAGACTTGAAACACATAATGAATTTGGGTTTGCATCTAATCCCGCTCCTTATCATGGAGACTTAGATGGGCCGGTGTAGGCAACATTTTCATTACTAAATGAGAATATTGGACGAGTGCCGACCATTTCCAATAATAATCAAACAGAGCCTAATCCTTCACCAATAGAAGATCCATTTACAGCCGTGAGAAGAAACGACCGTAATGAAAACATAACCATGATTGGTATTGGCAGCGGTTAGGGGGAACCTAGGCTAAATGGCAGAAATGCTAGGGGAAACCTAGCCATGGAATATGGATATCAGTTTGGGGGAACCTTTGCCCTATATGACTGATAATGACTTGTTTCAAGAGGTCAATGATGTGATTGATCCTACGGTTAGAGGCTTCGACCGAAATCAGGTTTATCATATGGTTCAGGAAGCCCTAGGTCACTTGCCAAACAAGAGAATGATCAGAGCATTCTATAGAAGACCGTACCCTGAATGGATCGACTGGTGGTATGAATTTCCTAGGGGATTCAAAATACCGGAATTTTTCTTGTTCTCGGGGGAGGACAGTCAGTCAACTATAGAGCATATCGGAAGCTTTACCATCCTGTGTGGAGAAACCTCGGTCAGTGATTATTGTAAGCTGAGGTTTTTGGCAACTCCTTAACAGGATATGCCTTGACATAGTATATAACTTTGTCTCCCAACTCAATCCAAAGTTGGACTGAGATGGAAGAAAAATTTCATACTCAGTTTTATAGGACAGAGTTAGAGGTTTAGAAGGCCGACCTAGCCAAGCTCAGACAATTGCCTGATGATTCGACTGATAGGTTCATATCCCAGTTCAAAAGGGATAAGAACAAGTGCAAATTGATCCTTCACGAGATCGAATTTTTCAAATTGACCCAAAACGGTCTGAGTATGAACAAGGGGATGGAGTTCGAGGATCTATTTGAGTTATCCTTAAGGGTCACCAAATATGAATTGCTCCTCAAAG